>JBBMKC010022808.1:0-18690 GCA_037834085.1 Bipalium vagum | reverse complement strand
ATATTACTTTAAAAATTATTTTAAAAATATTTATTATTTATTATTTAATATTAATTAAAATTTAATCCTTACAATTATAATAATAAAATTTTTGTCTCATTAATCAGTTCTTTATTAAAGAATCTTTTTCTAATTATAGTAACAAATATAAGTTATGATATGTTCTTGATCCTTTTATGCAAACGCAACTTTTTATATAAAACCTTCCAAGCGTTAAGATTTCGATTGTTATCAATTTTTAATTGCTCCGCTTAGAGAATCTAAAAAGAATCTAACTTAGAAAATCTCACTTCACTATCAAGTAGAAGAGCTTAAGAAGAGTGAAAGCGTGCACGAAAAATTAACTCCGTCGATCTCGCTCAATTTTAATAAAAGTAAATATTTAGAGTTCAGGAAATGGTTGAGGAATCAAGTATTTGTCAATTCGACTGGGTGCTCTCAAATTATGCTTAACTGTAAGAAGTTAATACAATATTATTATTTTTTTCATTTTTGTAATATTATTTAACTATTACTTTTTAACGAAAAACTCCATGACATTTTTCCATGTGTTCTTATTCCCAGTTTTAATTATTTAATAAAAATATCATTGTTTTTCTCAATCCATGTTCATTCACATTTTAGGACCAAGTTCTGTTGACATCGTAAAATTTTATGACATTTCATAAGATATTAAATTATAATCACTTGTTTCAAAAAAATCCCCTGTGGATTTTAGAGGCAATGTCTATTTTATTACGATCACAAACTTGTGTTATAAAATAATAAATAAGATAAGTGAATCTTATTAACATTATAATTTTGAAAAGTAAACCTTATAAAATTATTTATATAAATAATGACAAAACTGTGTAAGCTAATTCCCGCTTTCATCGTGAAGAAGATATTTATTTTTATTTCCCCCAATTTTAGCTTGATATTATTGCAGAATTTTCTCTATATAAAAAAATGGAAAAAAGTTAAAAACTCAATAATTTAAATGTTTTAATTGGTTTTAAATTTTTTAAAAAATTATAATTAATACATGTATTAATGTATTATTTAATTTTTTTTATTATTTTTTATTAAAATTTAGATAAGAAAATGTTATAAAAACAAAAATAAATTCAATTTTTATTATTAAAAATAATTTTATTACTATTTATTTATAGGTTAATAAATTATGAAAATAATTAAAATTTAATTTAGCTAATCTGATTTACTTTGGAGAATTTTTTATATTATTACCAATTCATTGGGCTAATTCTACTCGATTTATTAAACCAGTGAAAGCTTTAATAGATTTATTAAATTATTAATATATATATATATATATTATTAATATATATTATATTATATAATCATTATATTTTATTTTATATGTGTTACTTTATTTATAATGATCAGAATTTTATTTTTAATTAATATTTCATTATTTTTCTATTTTCTTAATAAATTTTATAATGTATAAAATTTTGATAAAATAAACACTAAATAATTTTTTCATTTTACATTTCACATATTTTGATAGAACATTGTCCCCGCAGGTCCAACAAGAATTTGAGAACCCGCTGAAGATTTTTTCAAAATGAAATAACATCACTTCACGCAAATGTTGCTTATTTGGTATCTAAGAAAGATACAAATAAGATATAGTTAAATATATTAGAATGTCTTTTAGATTATTTTTGAACAATGCATAAAAAATATATGTTCAGATAGTTTATTTAAACAAATGAATAAAGTTTCTTTATTACAGCTATTTAAGAATAGGCTCACTTTCAATGCCTATGCCCAATATGATAATTTAATAATAATATTTAATATTTCAAATTAAGTAAAACCATTCTGGTTATTAAATTTAAGCAAAAATAATAAAATTATTTTTAAAAAAATATTTTATTTAAATTATAGGGTAAAATAATTTTTTTGACAATAGTGCCCCTTACATCCCGGTAAGTTTCCTCTATAATTTGGTTCCATTTGTGCTGAATATTTTGTTTTAGTTGAACAATTTTAATAGACTTATTAGCATAAACTGCATTCTTTAGAACTCCCATAGAAAAGAAAATCAGACGATGTCACATACTGGATTTACCAGGCCATTCGATTGGTCCTCAGCATCCAATTCAACGTCCAGGAAATACTTCAACCAAGGAGTCCAAAAATGATGTTACACCTTTTCGTAAAAGATGAGAAGAATATGATGTTAGTCTGTGAAGCTTGTTTTCCTTTTTAATGAATGTGGTCTCATATAACAAGTTTCCGCGCTTTTCTAATTGCGTGCATATGTATGCGACATATTTCGTCACTTACCTTAAACATTTGGTCTTACTATTGGCAAGACATTTTGGAATTTTCTTCATTAACGTTTCTTAATTCTTCGTCATTGATGTTTGATAGTCTCCTATAGTGTGGTGCATTTTCAAGTGACTCATAACCGTTCAAAATTTTGCAAACAAATTTTGAGATGTTCTCTCCTTTAAGAGAAAGCTAGACATATTCTACGACATGCATCTGATTTTGTTAGACCCGAGTTTGAATTCATAGAACAAAAATGTTCTAATTACATTTTTATCAATAAGAATTTTGGGTTTGAATAAAATGTATAGAAGATTTTATAGAAATTGATTAATTCAAAGATAATCAATAAAGATGAAATATGAAATTTCATTATAAAAACATATTTCTTTTTAAAAATAAAGATACTTTTATTTAAACATATTTAATCCAAATATATCAAAAAACCACAAAACTATTTTGGTTACATGATGATAAATTTTAAATGAAAATATACTTTTATTTTATTGTACTTTTTAATTAAAATAATTATTAATAAATTATTATATTTTATATAAAATTAAAAATTAAAATATGAATTATTAATAATATTATATTTTAAAAAACTATGAAGAAAATTATATAATTAAAAAATTGAAATTTTAAATTTTTCTTTCCTGGGAGAAAATGAAATGCCGATTTCAGCTTTTACTTACGAATAAATCTAATAAAAATTTAATTAATTTTCTTCAAAACAAAAAGTTAATTTAATAAGAGATTTAATAAAAAATAATTCACCTTCGTATTTGGAAAGAAAATATAAATCATGTACAATATTGGCAAACTTGGAATCAAGAGGCTGAAAAATTTGATCTTCTCTATTAGATTACAGTCCCTAATAAAAAGCAATTTGCCATAAAACTTGTTTTCAACCTGGTGCTGACAATTAGAATGAGCGACAAACTGGAAACGGGCTTTTAGGGATTTTGGAACATTCACAAGAGATAAATGTACCTTTTTCTCGTGGCACTGCATGGCCAGCTTCACGGTTGCCAAAGGATAACGGACTACTTTATTATTTTTTACGACTGTCGCACTCAAAAGGGAGTCGACTTCATCGCTTGTTCTACAAAGATCCACACAGTCCTTGGCAAATTGCATACATTGGCGAGCCAAGTTGGTATACTCCTCCTAAATAAATAATAATTATTCCTTATTTACTTTTGTAGACTCATTATAGCAATTATAAAAATATAAATAATGATATCCGTAAACATAACTGTAATAATATTATTATTATTATATTATATTATATTATATTATCATTATTATTAATGGATAAAAATTAAATACAAATAAATATTATTATAAAATATAAAAAGAAGAATAAAGACGGAAAAGAAAATGAAGATAGATAAATAGAGAAATAAAATAATTTTAATAGTATTAAGATATTATCTAAACTTTTATTTGTTTATTTTAATATCAATAATCATTAAAATTAAGAAATGAAAATCAATTTTTTAAAAAATTATTAAAATTTATACCCTATAAAAATATTTTAAAATATAAAAAAATCATTCTATAAAATTTTTTGTTTTTTATATAAAATTTTATTATTACTGGGGGATGTTGAGCGATAATTCTTTGAAATGACCGAAATTATAGAAAAAATCATTAAAGTGCGAAATAGGTTTTCTGTGAACTTTAGGAACACTTATTATCCAGCTGCTTTGTAAAAGTTTTTTTTATTAAAACCTTTTGTCTGATCCCTTTGATCATTCTATCTTGATGATTTTGAACTAAAACCAAGCATGAAGTTTTCTCTCCTTTGGGAGGCAACAATTATTTAAAATTTAAATGTATAAATAAAAGAAATGTAAAATCTTGTTTAAATTCTCAACATTATTTATTACACAGTAATCGAAAGCTTCATTGACTTCTGCCAATTTTTGCAGTTCATAATATTAATGAATTTATAATATGTTTATTAATATTTATGAATTTATATGAATATAAATAAATAATATCAATAAATATCAATAATAAAAATTACATATATATCAATAATATAATTACATTTATATCAATAATATTATAATATATATCAATAATATTATAATAAATATCAATAATAGTATAATATATATCAATAATAGTATAATATATATATCAATAATATGAATATAAATGAATAATATGAATATATTTTATTAATAATATTTATGAATAATATTTATGAATAATATTTATGAAGTTACGACCTTTGAATAGGACTATTAAATTAACAGAAGTGATTTTCTCTTTCAATATTTGAAAGTTAATTTTTAATTCTATTGTTTATAATTATCTTTTTATATTTATTATTTTTAATAGTCTTATATTGTTTTATTTTATTTTTACTATTAATATTAACCAAGCCCACTATGGCCTGACTCCAATATATTTTTTGGTTGTGTTCGCTAAAAATAAGCACTGCTTTAAAACTCAGTAACACTAAGATTTTTTTTGTCTCAATCCGTGATATCAAGATGCTTATCGAGCTATCATGCTACAGGAAGTTTGAAACATAAAAAATCACCAGGAAGACTGACGTTGACCATTGTTCGAACTTACCACTTTATCAGGCGTGTTTCTACCATCAACCCTACTTCTTCCTCATCATTTATTGCATCGCAATTGCCTGCTGAAATTGTTGTGAGTGCTAAGACAGTGTTTAGACGTCTTTTGAATGACTTTAATTTACTGTCTCGTCCGGCTGCATCTAAGCGCAGACTGACAGCCAAAAACATAAAAGATATTTATTTTTAGCCGTAAATACCAATACTTGATCTTAGAAAATTGGAGGTTTCCTTTTATTCTCAAATGAAACACCTATTCACCAGTTTGGTAGCAATAAGATCACCTGGACAACGTTATAATCCTCGTTTTACAACATAAATCGTGAAATACTCGCCTTTACATATGATTTATGGCCACGACTGTAAGGAGAAGATTTCAGTTTCATGTTTTTGATCAGAATAAGCGAAAAAAAGAATGATCTTATATTTGTTTATATTGGAAGAGTTTAAATTGTATTGCTTATCAGAAGAGTTTTATTTGTTGAAGACGTTTTATTGATTGGAAAATAAGTTATCGGAAGATTGGTTTTATTTTTGTCAGTAAAAAGGTATAATTTTCCCCCCATATTCCTGGATCTTGCCTTAGAAATGGTGCAACGATTAGTGCAGAAAGAAAACCTTATTAAAACAAATTAATAACGGTATAAAAGTACTAAAATATTTACAAAACTCTTGTTTCTTAAATGTAAACACTTCTAAAACCAGATGTATTTTCAGCTTATTCAATTTTGTAATATTTATGCACTTTAGTAAAACAAATTTTATTAAAAGCAATTATTTTCAAGTTTTAATAATAATTGTTTATGGTGTTTAATACCTAAACGTTATTTGGAAATATTAAAGATCGGAGAGGTCATTAAGAATTCGAAAACTAATCTAATAACTTTATAAAAACCTATTTTGATTTTCTTTCATCACAATGATCAAAATAAACAAATGATTCAAATATTTTTTTAAAAATAACTTTAATAATGAAAACAAAGAAGTTTTAATTCTTATTTATTCAAACATGGCTATCGATATCAAATCTATTTTTGAAACACAACAGCAGCTGTCTGGCTTGCCTATTTCTGTCATTAGTGCTGCTTGCCTGGCTAGTAATAATGAAATCAATTTAATTTCGGTAGCAGCGCTTCGTCCCTCTCTTTTCTGACCACAAATTGAGAACAGTTACTTTAGGTAACCATAATCCTTAACCCAATATTTGTTAATCTTAACCCTAACTCTTATGAGCTGACAGATTTAGAAACTTATGAATATTTAATTGCAAATTTGTTGTTCAAATTAAAAACATGATCCAACTATTTTTTTATATTACTTCTGAAATTTGAATTTTTTCATTACCAATACAGAGAACAGTTTCCAAAAGTCAGTGCTATTCATTCAATATTCAAACTAATTTGATTAAGATAGTGAAGTACTTTAAGGGTACATTACATAAATTATAATTAAAGTAAGTAGAAGGGTTTTCATAATTATTAGAATTTTACAAAAAATGACGGATTTCGAAGTGAAAATTTAAAAGCCAATAATAAACAAATAATAAAGATATACACTTCCCTGCCAAAAGTCTTCGGCCACCTAGTAAATATTTCGAAAAATTAATTTAAATATAAATATGATTTCTGCTTGCTTACTTTTTATTCTACTTTGAAGATTTATAATCTATTTTTAGAGATTTTAAATGATCAATCAATATGCGTATAGAGTTAAATTTATTTGAACGAAAATCACAAGAAAATCATGTTTTTGCATGGTATATTGAATTGACTCCAAAATATAAAAAATCATTGAATAAGCATTAGAATAAACACATTAAAATATATAGCGATTTCTAACGAACAGATTGGTATATAATAAGACAGGATAAAATCACATATAATGATTAAAGTTTTATAGCAAACCTTAACTTCAATAAATCCCACATATTTTATGTAACAACCTATTAGAAAGAAAACAAAAAATGGTCTTTGGTTAACTAATTAGAACTTACGAAATCCCAATTTCTCTCATAGAACGTTTTACAAACAATAACTGACCCAACGGAATTAACTAAAGTTTATTTTTATTATTCAAAAACAATACTTCACTTATCCCCATGAATTGAGGGCTCTGAGAAAACAGAAGTTTATTAATCAATTAATTAAAACAATAAATAATTGAAATTAATAATTATTAATCTTCATATTTCCAAAATGATTAAACCAATGAGTTTTGAATGACTTGTATAAATAATACCCGTAATCATTTTAATTTGTTTTACAGACAAATAAAACAATACTTCATTAATATTTCATTCAGTTTCAATTATTATCAATTGCCATTCTTTGCCATATATGGTACGAGTTACGCTTTATTTATGATCCACTTTATGAATGTTGTAATAAATAATCCATTAGTTCACAAAAACAATGATCCGCAATGTGGAATGCATTTAATTTTAATTTAATTAATTACTTTAAATTGCTTTTCTTGCTGGGCCAGCTGGTATAGCTCGTTTCTCAACAAAAAGGCCGACGAAACCGAATCTGACGTCGTTAGAGCCAGGTATGCCGGACTGGAAAGAGCTTCGTAGGTATGGAGACGCTGCAATTCCAGAATCAGAGAGTCCTGGAAATCAAGATGCTTTTAATTGCTGATAATCATAATTTGTATGATAAAATCACATATTACCGAAATCTTTGGAGCGGCAGATTAAAAGACTTGAAATATATTATTTTAAAAATGTATTAATATTTATTTATTATATTTAATTATCATAATTTAATTGGATTAATTATTAGAAGTTATTTTATACTGAAAAATTTTAATTTAATAAAAAAATTGGCTTTCTGTTAATTATATATATTAATTATTATTATTTATATTATATTAATTATTATTATATATTAATTATTGATTAAATTAAAAACTCAGTGAAAATATTGAAAATTGTTTTAATGTATTATATATCCTTTGTTTAATATTTATCATTAATTTTTCAATTTATTTATTAAATTGATAGTTTAAGGTTGTCAAGATCCGACCCGTTTGTTTTTCCATGTATTGCTTATTGCGTGGACAAATCATCCAAATGCCAATTAATACGTGCCTCTCTAACCATAAAATGTAGTCTCCATCTCATGACAGATAATCGTTACCAATCAACCTTTTCACTCACTTTACATTTCTATTAATAAATACTATTTTCATTAAAAATAATATTCACTGAAGCGTAAATTAATTTAGGAAACTTTACATTCATTTCAGTTTTAAGAGAGATTTTTAGATGGGAAAACTTTTTCGGGATAGATGTCATTAGGAATATTTTTAATTTGATAATTTTTAATATATCAAAAAAACAAAATTTTACATTTTTTATTTATAGTCTATTTATTATTATGTTCCGGCTTGAGTGACGCTACGAAACATTTGATGTGAGAATATTAAAACAATCTAATACTTTAAGATCGAGAACAACGAGGAATTTAAAGTACATTTTATTTAAGATAATTAATTTTATTAACAATTTATAATTTTTATGTTAATTTTGTCATGGATCTAATTCAGATAAAATCTCTCAGTTACAAATTTGTTTAAACTAACCAATCATATTTAGTTATAATCAAACATTATTTAAGTTTCTTTATTTTAATGAATTAAGTAATCCCATCAACTTTGTTATGAATAATATATATGTATATAATATATATAAGTATATATTATAGATATAATATAATATATAATAATATAATATATACACAATATTGATTTTAATTGTAAATCACCAAAATTAAAGCTAATATCACGTTAAATTAAAATAAATCACTTAAATAATTATAATACCGAGTTAAAACAAATTTGTAACTAAGGTATCTTATCCGAACTTCACCCTTTTTTATTTGTTAAATTTTTGATTTAATATTTTTTAATTAAAAAATTATTTTAGGGGTTTCAAAATTAAAAATTATTAAAATACAATAACCAGTCTTCATAATAATAATTTTATGAAAAATTAAGAACGTATTCAAACTTAATATTATTAAATTCTAATAATATATGTATAAGAACAGATATACACAACGGTCCATAAAAAAGTTAACACCTTAAAATTTTCAACAATTTTGTAGTATTTAAACTGCTATAATTAAGGATAATCAGAAACGGTTTTTTGCATGTTATGGAATATTTGTCTACCAATGCAATACATAAAAAATAGGTTCAGTGCAATTTTATTACTTCCTTCAAGCGAGTAGATATCGGCATCAATGGATCCTAAGCCCGAAAGTCTGCAATCAATGAGAAATTGTCATTTTGCTTTTGTTGACATCTGTAATCTTTTCAAACTCTGAGGATAGGAAACGTCTTGATATTTTTCGATTCTTCAAAGCCAACATTTTTAAACATCTGCCATCCCTTGGCGACGTTTTCAATGACATACCACTCCCTATTGTTCCGCTTACAGTCCCAGTTGAACATTCTTTTAAAATAAGCTTCCAAAAAGCTATATGGGAAACAGATAAATGATATTTTTCCAATATTATCCTACTTATCTGACTATATGAAAACCCTGAGTCGCGAAATCTGAGTGCGCATATCTATGAACGGTTTTCATTTGATAATTGATAGCAACATGTGGAATTCATTACTGTGTATCTCTTCCCCACAAGATTAAGATACTCTATGGTGAATTTTAAAAATCTCTTACTTCAGTTTTATAAAAATAAACACAAAATGTCAAATTTTTGAGTTTGCAATTTTCAAGCCAAATAATTTGAAAATGGAACGAATTTCCTTTCAAAGTATAATTAAACAACATTATTAAACTTATTTCGATTATATTTCATCTAAAAACCTAAGTGACCTTTAATAAAGACCTAAAGTAATATGATTATTCCTGAGGACAAGTAAATAAAAAGCACAAACCTTTTACTTAACAGTTGTATCCCAACACTATTCTACATGAAATTCAATTTTAAATTTGTGTATTGGCTTTAGTTACCAATGTTCTACAACATGCGAAAAACCGTTTCTGATTATCTTTAAAATTGTTGATTTTATAGCAGTTGAAATAACAAATTATTGAAAATTTTAAGGTGAACCAAAACTTTTTTATGGACCGTAATGTACAATAGAAAATACAGTGCTTTACATTTCTCTTTCTTGAAATTAAAGAAAGTATAAAATTTTGAACTTGAGATTTTTACATTAACATTGAAACCTTTTTTTAAATATCTCATTTTATTATTAGGAATATTGTTATTTTATTTTTATTATCTTAAATATTTTATTTATTATATTTATTATATATATTTAGTTAATTAATTATAATTAATGAATTATTATAATTAATAATAATTAATTAATAAATTATAATTAATTATAATTTAATTAATATATTAAAAAAATTATTTCATTTGATATCGATTGGGTTTTATAAAACCTAGACAGACTTTTATATAACATTATTTCATATTGTATTGGTTGAATAGAACTTTGTTTAATTTCACTTTAATGGTCATGGGTTTTATTAGGTTTCAGTAAATAATATTAAATAATTAATAAATATTTATTTATTTATAAGAAAAATAATTATTATTATCATAAATATAATAGTGATTTGCCTGACACGCTTCGAATTTCGTGGAGTAGCAATACAGACTAAGAGAAAGAATAAAATGCCAGAAGTGGTTTTGCTTCTGAGAAAAAGAATAATTAAAAGAAAAATGGGTTTTTGATTAATTTTAAACAATAACTGTAAAAGAATGATAAGTAATAATAATATTATTAAAATATTTTTAAATGATTTTATTTGATTTTTGCTTTTACCGACTGTCAGGTTATGATAATTCATTTTTGTGATTCTCTTTGTTCATTTCATTTTTGACATTAATTTATATCTTCTCAATATAAATTGACAAAGTATTAGGGTAAAAATTAAGTAATTGCGTATTTTAATATCAAATTTGTAAGTTTGTTTAATTAATATAAAAGTAATTTGCAATTATTTGAATGTATTTATGAATTTATAATATGGTGAATTTATAATAAATTACGAGGGTGATGCAAAAGTGCGTGCTCAAAAAAGTATTATAAAGAAATTTTACATTCCAAATAAGGTTTTACCATTATTTTCAAAGTTTAATAGCCACATTTTATGTTTAATTTTATTTAAATAGCAATTTATCACTTGTTTAAATATTGAATAAAATATTGACTGTAAGTTTTTGAATTTCAATAAATAATTTCAATTTGATTAACATGACTTCTACAAAATTTGAGATAAGACTGTTGTTGGAAAAGAGGCTTGGGTACAATGGATGCTTCCAAGGAGATATTATGATCTTCAAATATTTATTATATTTATTCCGATAACTTTAATATTTCTAGTCTAAAATTATAGATTTCACAAAGTTGTACATTTGACACTTCATGCTCTTCCAGCTTAAGAGTTAATTCCACTCAAGGATTGAAACCAAGAACATTTGTACAATACATTCAAATGTTATAAGTTTGAGTCAATTTGAGAAATTATTTCAAAAGTTTTCAAAAGATAATTTTGATTTGGAGGGACAACCAAGATCAGGAGCCCAAACCGTAGTGGACGATGACATGTTACAATTAGATATCGAATCAAATCTCCGTCTAAATACATATGATTCGATCGAGGCATATGATTAAGATCATTTGGAATCATTTAAAATTCATTGGGAAGATCAGCAAACTGAATATTTGGATCCATACAAAATGGTCAATGAGGATATAATTCAAAGAACTATCACTTGTGATATTCTACTGTCACGATTGATATCTGAAAATGAGAAATCAATTCTCCACCTCAACAACAAAAGAATAAGACAATGGTTAAATCCTAACCAAACAATACTCTACATGTTTAAAAAAACAATGTTATTGTCCGTTTTGTGTGATATCAATGGTATTGTGTATTGGAAACTGGTGAAAAATAACACTATAGATATCGAACTCTATTTTCCACAATTAGAGAGACTGAGTCCAATTTCAATTCTATTTTAATTAATAAAAAAGATGTAATACTGCAATATAATAATGCGATACCACGTTCTTCTTGATTGAATCAGGAAAAAATACAGATGTTTGTATGGAGGTTAAAATCTACATGTTGTAACTTCCATCAGTGTAAGTAAATTGTGTGAATTTCATTGTTTGTCAATTTATGCGTCATTCCTGATATTTTCTAAGAATTTATTGGGTTTTTTTTTAAGCAAATATGAAAAAACCATATTTTAACATGAGGATTTCAGAATATTCTTTAATTTATTTCTGCAGCTTTAGTATAAAAGATTGTAAAAAATTTGAAAAATTAACTACCGAAATCGAACAATTCATATGAGACAACCTAATAATGATGACCTAGACCTGTACCTTTATTGAATTAAAAACCTCTCATATTTGAAGAATTATATCGATTGTATTCTCAATACTTATTATTCTGCTATTTATAGTACGACCAGTCCCTTTGTTTTTATTTTTTTGAACAAAATGTTAAAAAAATAGTTGAATAAAAATTTTTAGATCGATTTGCTCAATTTATTAATTTTAAATTATATTTTTTTAGTTTTAAAAAATTTTATTTATTAAAAATCAATTTTTAATTAATTTCAATAACTGGTTTCCTTTTCATAGCCTTCCATGTCAACTTTTGGAGAATTTAAATTTTGAATTCCAAAATATCCATTTATTATACAAACTTTCTTTTCAGAATTGAAAGTTTCACTTTATTCACCATTTAGAAATGGGAAAATTATTTCACAATTATTTTTGTTTTACTTTTTACTTTAAAATAAAAAAGAAGAGTGAAATCGAAACTTAAATGATTTATAAATGTCAGTGAGGGATTTAATTTATTTTTGTTTTAAATGATGTTTTTTTTGTTTAGCTGCTCTTGAAATTTATCATTTTCACAATGATCATATTACCATTAAAATGATATCAATCTAAATAAGAATTTGCACTTTAAATATTTTATATATTCTAAGATAATTTTAAAGAATGTTCTTTTCATTCATCTCTCATTTATTTTCTTATCTTTTAATTTATTTACTTCATAAATTATTTGATTGATTGGGAAAGTTTGTGCGTTCTTCCCCAAAATGTTTATGTTGATTACATTTTAATATTCGATTTATCTTTATTTACACTTTTAATTGATTCAATCGATTAAATATTGAAAATTGAAGACATCAAATTGGAATTAAACAAAATTTGAAATCATGCCAAGCGCACCAATCGTCGATAAAAGAAAGAAGTCAGCCTCAATTTACAACGATTTATTAATTTTATCACATTATGACACGTCATAAAAGTAGTTTTTTTTCGTTTTGATTGGTTTCTCGTATTCTCATCTGTTTTACACATTTGTGGTGATATTTTAGCGACCTCATCTTCGATCACATCTGCGCGATTTTTTAGCTTCTTTGATTTTCTTGTATAAATCAAAGAGATGAATTCGATGGGAAAAGATCTGGTGATCTCTTAGTCTAATGGAATGGTTCTACTCCCCAATTCTATTTTCTGTGAATTGTGCGATCAGATTCAAAAAATTCTGTGAATTCAAAAAATTCTATTTTCAAAGAACTCAATTCTTTTGAAAAATAAATTTTGACCTGAGAATTTTTTGATATTTTGTATATAAGGTGATTAAATCAACCATTTGAACAAATTTAACGCTGACATAAAATTTCAAAAATCCAATTTTTATGTAAAATAAAAGTGGCGGCATAACATTTAAAAATTAACCTACAACATAAATGCACATCATGGATTTATTTATCTTCATCAATTTGAATTAATTCGAATATCTTCACATCCTTGATTGTTTTGTTATGCTTTGATTTTGTAATTTTTTCCCTCACGAACTCATCAGATCCAGGCTAAGATAGAGAACACCATCATGAGAACAATAGACTTTTCTGCCAATGGAAATCTTAGATCATCAACTCAGAAGTAACTCTGCTTCTCAACTTGAATTCAATCCAGTTCCCTTGTCACACTTCGGACTGTTCAAGTTAGCATGAAGATACCATCAGGCTTATCCATTACACACCCTATATTTATGTCATACTTAAAACCCGTCGTATTTAGACACACAAAAAGATATAATCTTGTTTCGGTAATGAAATCGTAAACTTAAAAAAAAGAAATCGTTTATAAAGATCAAATGATATATTTCCTTGAAAAAGAATTGTATTTCCTATTATTAACCTCAGTTTCATTCTTTAATTCTTCTTCATCTTTGACATGTTCTGATCAACGACCTTAAACAATACCAAAATCGTAATCTTCCCAAGAAAAATCGATTCACATTTTAGGTGTTAAATATAGCCAAAATGATAAAAGTGTATTACATTAAAACAATCATAAAAAATTACAATAGAATCTGCAATTTTAGCTGAGACTATCCATTGATTTCATTTCATTAACTCAGAGCAATACGGTTTTCATTGAATATTTTCAGTGAAATATGATTTTTAATCGATATTTAATTCTTTTAATAAAACTAATACTGGTACATTTTTTAAAGAATAATAACATCTGTGGAATTTGTCCTTCCACTGGTAAGTAGACCTTGCCAAAGTTTTGAAGTATTCTGTGATCACTTTGCAAAATACCGAAAAGTCAATAAGTATATATAGTCTTGAAGGGATTATTATTATATAGTAATTATTATGTTATAACTAACTATTTATTATACGAAGTATTCATAATGACCTTGAATTTTGTAATTATACTAATACTAAGTAGTATGACTGTGTCGTTTAAGTATTTCAACTTTGTAACCCCTATTATTCTTTTATAAAACTCCAAAAGAACTTCTACTATAGTACCCATAAAGATATTAAATCACACAAATACCGTTGGCATTTAAACAAAATATATCTCATTTTCCTCATTGTTTGTTTTAAATATTGTTATGACGTTAAAAATGGTTCTGAAATAATATAACATTCTGTCTGGAATACAATGAAGTGAAAATATACCATTTAAATGGACCGGTAATTTTTACCTGAAATTATTCAATAAATTTTATAATCTTTAACGGAAAATTAAATCTTGATAATAAAACAATGAATTATTATTATAAATTTCTATGTGCTTCCGATTAATTATTATTTGGGCGAAAATAATTCGTGGATGAAAAAGTAAAGTAAAATCATTTATTTTGTCAGGTGTCATTTACTATTAAAAAAAAACCATGGTTTACCATTTTACTATTTAATATGTTAAATAAATTAAATTACGAGGTTGATGCAAAAGTTCTGCTCAAAAAAGTATTATAAAGAAATTTTGCGTTCCAAATAAGGTTTTATCGTTATTTTCAAAGTTTAATAGCCGTATTTTATGTTTAAAATGTTTAATTTCATTTAAATAGCAATTTATCATTTGTTTAAATATTGAATGAAATATTGATTGTAAGTTTTTGAATTTCAATAAATAATTTCAATTTGATTAACATGACTTCTACAAAATTTGAGATAAGACTGTTGTTGGAAAAGAGGCGTGGGTACAATGGATGCTTTCAAGGAGATATGCGAGTTGAAGGTGAACGGATTATTGCTCAGAGGACTGCTGCTAGTTGGTTCAAAAGCTTCAATAGTGGAAAATTGAATCTTGAAGACAAATCACGTTTCGACCTTCACTGCTAGTGGATGAAAGAATTGATTACAGCCTTTCTTCAAGTTCGCCCGATTTAGCTGTAAATGTTGGTGTACATCAAACAACGGTCCTGAGACATTTACAATCACTCGATTTTATTCACAAAAAACCAGACGATTGTAATTATTAATTAATTTTATTATTTTATTTATAATTTATCGATAATTTTTAGTTATTATTTATTTTCAGCTTTAAATTGAAAAGAATAGACCGTTGCACAATATAGATAAGAATTTTTTTAAGAGATTCATTAACGGAATCTTTTTGTGAAAAACAGGATCAAAATTTGTTTTAATTATTCTTTAAAATAAAGTTGAGATCAACCAAAAACTGTTTTAAAGATTTTTCTCGTTTATATCGAGTAATTTTACTAAGTGTTTCATTAAAAATTTAGAATAAAAGATTTTATTTTTTATAATAAAACTTTTAGAAATGGAATTCCAGGAAGCTAAATTAAAAATTAATCACTGAAAAAACCTGGTATAAAGCAATAATAAAAAGTATATTTTTATTTTATATTTTAATTTATAGATATTTAATTTATTAATTTGAAACATTTGGCATGAGGTCAAAATAATAATGGTAGTAATTTTAATAATAAAGAATTTTAATGATTGTTAAAATATTCAAATAAATAAAATATTTTTTTAATTATTAATTTTAACTATTTTTAATATTTAATTTAAATATAAATAATATTTTTAAAATTGAATAAAAAATTATAAAACTGATAACATTAATAATAATTAATTAATTATTAATAATTAATTAATAATAATAGTATTAATTTTTAAAACTATATAAATTTTAAATTTAATAATCTAATTTAATTAATTATAAGAAGAATAAAATTTTAAAGAAAACGAAATGGTGAAATTTTAAAATAAAATATATAATAAAAACAATTCATGTTACCCTAAGATATTTGAAAAAGAGTCGAAACTTGAAATCAGTAGGATATTTTAAGAACGAAAATATTATCCCAGGGACACTATAAAATAATTACTTGTCAAATAATTCAATTAAGAAATAATTTTTTCTTTCTTCCGATAAAACTTTGGCCTTCAAATATAAATAATTGAACTTTTATAATTCGTTATTAATTTAAAGAAAAATTATTATTCTAATAATTATAGATAATTTTATAATTGAGGTAATTTCTTTGATTTTATTATGTATTATATTATAAATCTTATTTTATATTATATCATGTCATATAATACTTTATTTTATTATTTATTTTTATTAATTTGTTTATTATTCATTTTGAATAATAAATTTCTCTTTGATACTTTTTAATATTGAATGATAAATCGATATTGGCTCTATTATTTTCGTAAAGGAAATATAATGTTATATATGGTAGATCTTCTATAATTTGAGCAATAAAAGCAAATTTTAATGAATTATGAAATAAAAGTTATTTAATGAAAATATTATATTTAAAAATAAAAATTACTAAAAAAAAGCTATTTAAAGTTAAAAAACTAATAATATTTATATTTATATTAATAATAATAATATTATTATTATTATTATTATTTATAATAATAATAATAAAAGAAGAAACCGCTTAATTGAGATTTACATAAATTTAATTTAATTAATCGGAAACTTTAATAAATAAATAAAACAAGTAATCTTGTTTGGCATAGATAAGAAACAGCTTTCCATTAAATGATTTTCTTATTTTAGTGTACTGGAAAGGAAGTCATTTACAGTTAAAGATCACATTTTAATTCCTTCGTTTTTATTTATGATAATGAAAATTGTTTAAAATTAAAAAATTACAAATATGAATGGGTAATGAAAAAAGGTAAAAGGTTTGAGAGTTGTAGGGAGGGTCAATTCAATGATTCTGAAAAGGAAATACTTTAGTTCAAAATATCCAGAAAATCCAAAGACAGACAGGTACTGTATTTTTATATATTAGACTTATGTAAGAGGTTTCTATATATAAAATTATTCTCAGTGAAAAGATTTTTTCCCATTTAAAATTTTGTTTAAATTAAATAAATCTTAAAATATGATTTTGTTTAAATAGTTAAATGGCATCATAAAATACAGGCGGTAAATTAGAGAAGTTGAATTTGTGAATTTTTATTACAGCTTGTCATTATGTACAATTCTGAATGTGCTTAAGAATTAAGAAATTGCCGACAAAGTTTAATTAATCAATATTATTTAATTTTTAAATTATATTTATTCATTTCTTGTTTAAATGAACTGTTTCCCAAGATAATTCCAAGCTCAGAATCATAATGATTTTAATTAAACCCATTTCCAAACTATTTCGTTCTTTCAGTCCCTTTAAGATATATTATCTTTTGTCGAAATTAACTGATAGTATTTTATATATTTCGTTTTTGGTTTATATGGCAACATTATGAAGTCTTTTCATATGAAAATCAAGCCCAGAACAAACGTATTATCAACAAACATACATTTATTCAATGAAATAGTCACCATTTGAATCAATTGTTTGCTACCAACTATTCGGCAGATGAAAGCCTTTTTCTGATATCACAGGTTTTAGAGAAAACACAAAGTTTGACGTATGACATGATGAAATCATAAACAAATTAATAATTACTTAGCAATATTTCTAATATGAGCAAAAAAATTTATTAAACGTAGATTAACAATGACATCAATTACTCTCTCCGAGATCAAATTTTCTTATTAAATGAGCCCAATCTAATCATATGCATCTCGTCACACTAATCACGAAAATATATACATTCAATAGTCTATCACTTAAAAAATGATCCCTTCTTTTCTTGATCAATTTGTGTTTCAATACGTTAACCTCAATCTTAATCTCCCTCTTACGTTCACTAAAAATATAAACTTTAACACAGAGATACAAAGATCCTAAAGAATTTCAGAAAAATTTTCAGTCCAAAGTTATAAGAATTATTCACACGTATCAAATGTTCTTTTACTGTAATTGGAACTTTTACGGGCACCATAATCTTTTCTGCTTTATATCTTTCCGGCTTTTAAGAAGCAATGCAGAAAAGGTAAAGTTGGTTCAGACAAATTCAGAATAATTATGAGTGTGAGTATTTGAACATATTTTTGAATTTTTAAATTTTTATAAAGTGTCCTTTTTAAAACTCGATATTCGAAGATT
>JBBMKC010022704.1:0-18693 GCA_037834085.1 Bipalium vagum | reverse complement strand
ATCCATAATTTGAAATTTTTTCCAGCGTATGCTTGGCCGTGTGAGGTCTTGCATTGTCATGATGAAATTTTATGGGTGTCTTTTAGGCCCGGTCTTTTGATTGAGATTGCTCTATTTAGTTTTTTAAAAGATTGACAATATCTTTCCTGGTTGAGTGTCGAATGTCTTTCAAGACTGTCCATCATAATTTTGTTTTTGGAGAGAGAAAGTTTTGGTTTTTTCTTGACTTGGGACGTTTTATGGGTCCATTCCATTGATTGGCGTTTCGAAGAAGGGTCATAATGATGAACCCAAGTCTCATCACATGTAATGACACCTTTAAAGGCCTCCGAAGATGAAGATTCAGGGAAAGATTTCATAAGTTTTAAGCAAATGTCTTTCCGATTTTTCATCATTTCTTTTGTGAGAAGCTTCGGCACCCATTCTGAACATATTTTTCGATACCCCAGATCTGATAGAATTTTGAGGATAGTTAGCCATAACAAATTTTTCCATCAAATCATACGTTGTCATTGTTCTGTTATCCCTGACCATTTTATCCACAAGAGCCAAATTTTCTTCTTTTCTTACCGAAGAAGGCCTGCCTACCTTTTCTTTGTCTGTGATATCAAAATCACCAGCATCAAAGCGCTGAATCCATCACTGAATAAAGCTTTTGTCCAGGGTTTCATCTTTATACACAGCTTTCATTTTTTCATAGATGGTCGTGGCCGAAACGTGACCAGACTTAAATAAAAATTCTATTACTGACCGTTGCCTAAATCGTATGTTTGTATCTGACGCCATATCTACAAAATTCAAATAAATGGATTAATTATGATTATAGATTATGAAAGAGCATAGATTAATTTATAAGAAAATATTACTATTAAACTGATAAATTACATCGTTTGATTTATTTTGAATTATTGTGCATTACTTATGGACCGAACCTTGTATTCCGAATAAAACTGGTTAGTTTACTGTATTTTCTCTTTTATAATACAATTTCATTATTATTTATTTATTATTTTATGATTTCTTCTTTTATGAAATTAGCTTTAAATAATCAATAAATATTTTTTTAAGAAATTGATTTAAATTTATTATTGATTTCTTTGTCTCCACCTCTTAGTTCTCATTTTTAGTGGGAACTGAATAATTTGGTAAACGGAATAGAAAATATCGCAATTGTGAAGAATTATAACTCATACCTTCAATAAGTTGTTCTATGGTACCATAAAATAACTTTAAAATAAGTTGAAATAAAGATTATCAGGTCATTTATAAGATGAAATATGGGAAAACATATACATCATATTCCTGTACTTTAGATTGTTTAGGACGATAGTGTGACTTGGTCAATGACCGACATAGTTGTACTGTTAATATAGGTCATTACCTAGGTCAAATTAAGTCACAGTTAATTATTATTACAGTTTTACTATTATTTAACATTATGTAACAGTTATTTTTTATACTTTGTGATCTTCAATTTCAATCTTTTTAACAAATATAGTATTAGGTAAAATTTCGACCTCAAAGAAATAGTAAGATTTTGAGTTATTTCTCTCAAATTTTAATACATGATGATGATGATGATGATGATTAGGACAGTGATAATTTTTTTTTGTAGTCAGATGATTGAAAAAGTTAAAGAAAGAAGGAATTCAGAAGAATTAATTGCTCTGTTTTCAACTAGAGGTGATTATAAGTATCTTTTTATGGAATTTAAATATAATTTTGACATTTTCAGCAAAGTCGATCAATTTTCATAACAAGTCAATTTACTAAGAATATGTCAAATAAAAAATTTCCCGGGTATTCTTCCACTAATAAGATGGAGTTGCTTTTTCCTTTTGGACCAAATTTAAAAGTTTAAAATGAGCTTGTTCAACTATCCATTGAATTTTATTAACCTATCAGCTTCCTAGGGCAAAAAATTTATAAATTAATAGAAATTTTATTACTATTCTAAAAAGCAAAGGATATAACCCAAAATAATCATTAATAAATTTCTGTGATTGATCCGATAATCATTGAGTTGAGCGAACACGTGTGGTCTATGAGAGGAATATTTCCAGAATATGCTAAATAGTATTCCGAATAATTTACAAAACCATCTTTATTGAAATTCAATTTAGTCTGATCCAATCAGATCTGTGGAACTTAAAAATGATGTTTTTCAACCGTTGCAAGGAGATGGTCAGGCAATTTTTCAAATAAGTTGAGAATCGTCTCAAATTATATCTCGGTCTATATTTCTTGTTCTTAGTGGTTTCATGAGTTTCAAATAAAGACAGTTCGATTTTTGTATTATTTGTATCAATCTTCATCACTGCTACGATTAAGATACCTAAAACGTTGAGCTATGGCTTGGGGATATGTCATTGGGGTCTTTTATTTAAGAAAAGGCATTAAGTTTTGTCGAATTGACTTACCGTTTTCGACAATACATAATGCGATTTATTACCATTTATGAAAACTCCTTCAGATTGAAAAATTCAAAACTATCGCCTCTTGTTGATTTACATTCATCCCAGTTTGAATTGAGTAACTCAGGCATGCTCAACTGAAACGAATTATGGAGTCACATTACAAAAGTTGACGTGACAAATATTATTAATCCAATTTTTATCCGTCTACGAAATATTAATAATAATTGGGAAATAAAAATTTGTAGTGCCTCGTTTTATAAATCAAGTTCATAAAGCTAAAAGAACAAATTTATTGATCATATCATCTATTAACGCATTTAATTAAGTCTTCTGTAAATCACAATTCTTACAAGAAATAACGAAATAGCAAATAATAATAATTATTATTAAATAACAAATAATAATAATTCCATAACAAATCTCTTGTCTTATATAATAGTCTCATCTAGTCCCCTATAATAATATTCACCGTTTCCCTAGCATAATATGAACAGTTTAGCAATTAAGTGCAAATCAGAAAGTAATTTTTAATCAAACATCTTTCAGATGGGTCCCTCGCTGAGCTGAGTTTGAGATTAACTAACAGAGAAGACAAGTAGATAGGCAGCGAGTAGTGTCGTTAAATCACAGAAATTCTTTACTTGCTGGCTGCCATCACTCTAAAAACTCTTTAAAAGTTTCGAGCGACTTCTTAACTTTCATTTTCCAGGTTCCTCAAAATCTGTTTTCTCGTTTTCCTAAGAAATAAAATTGAGAAATTAAAGCAACCCGAAGTTTGAATTTTCAAACATTGCCTTGTACATATTTAATTTGTGACTGTTCTGATATTACATACTTTTTAAAATACCTCTAACATTAATGCTTCAGGTGGATTTCTGTGTTGATATATAAAAATATAATTTTAATAATTAAATATGATTAACATTTTTAAAAATATTGATTTACATTTCGTATCAACCTTCAGATCACAAGAAAAAACAAATTGACTTTGCATTGCAACTAGTACAAATCAGATCAGTAATTTATATTTCAGGTATCACTTGAAATACACTTAGTGTAATTTATAGGCACGATTTAATAGAGTCGAGATCAATTTTCCTATAAAAAATCTTTCGAACTTATTTATTATACATTCTAATTGTCATGTTATTATTTAATAACTTCAGACTAATAGATAGGTGACAATAAGGGGTTGGTATTTCGATTAATGCAATAGTAAATATTGTACAGTGCAAATTCAGCCTATTCATAGAATTAGTCGACAAATTGAATTCATATATCCAATGTCTATTTGAATATTGAAGAGAAGCTCATTAAATTTCCAAATTCATACTTTTTGTATATATTCAGCTATTTCTCGAATGTTTTGTGCAAAGGTCTCCAAAAATTCTGTTCTAAAATAAAGCAAAAAATAATGTTTCAAATGTTGTTGTTACATTCCGATTCAACAGTATTTCCATAGATTCATATCAAAAATGAATGTTAATTAATTGCATCACTTTAAGAAACCTGACATATTTTCATTAATAAATTAAAACAAACCAAATTTTCAAAGAATAAATTAAAATATTTAACACAATGAGTGCTCCACTAATTATTTATTACCTCTCTAATCATATTAATAACGATAAATTTTTTTTATCTTTTCAAAGAGTATTAATAAAAAATACATTGATTTATTGCTAGTTCTTGATAAAATTCTTTTCTGCAAGTTTTTTTTAAACAACTTCTAATGATGTTAGCTGTCAACGTTACGGGAATCGATTTTTTGTTGTCTAATACCACATACTTTTGTTGGAAATTAGTTAATTAAGTTGAAGGTTTGAAATTAAATATCTGCATAAAGTAGTGGTTAACAAATATTGCACTATTGTTTTTTTAAGTAATAACATTCAAATGTGATACTGGGTACCAACATTCAGTCAATCCTGCGATCCAAAATAGATATTTTCCAATTAATTCAGTCGAATATTAAGTAAAACTCTAAGCATAACTATAATCAATCTTAAACCTCGAACAATCAATTCATTAATATAATTAAAAGTCAAACATGTTTTCCTCATTGAAACATTTTGGGGATTGAGTGAAATTACTTACATCTTGCACTCTTCATGTCTTGATATCTTGATATATATATATTGATTTCGTGAACTATAATTTTTTTTCAAGTATAGGATTTTTAAAAACCTTTTTGAACCCAAAATTTTATCTTTACTGCTATCTTGATACACTTTTCGATCTTTTCGGTCAATTTTAATATTCTTCTACATTGTCTATCTTCAAATGATAACACTCATAATTTTTAGAAAATACATGATATAATTTTATGATGAAGAAAAATAATAAAATTGATTGAAAAAGATCTGAACCAAAATATCGAAACATGTATCAAGATAGTAGTATAAATACAATTTTGTGTTCAAAATGTTTTTAAAAAACGTATACTTGAAAAATATATATATATAGATATAACGAGTTTTCCTGTTCATAACGTTCACGTGATGAAATCTTAATTTTCTATTATTGACTTTTTATCTTTTTCCATCGATATCAATAATAAATTTACATGGATATGTTGTACTTTATACATGTTTCTACACATCAAAAATACTATCTCAAAGTATTTATTAAAAAAATACTATAATCGGACATCATTTAAAATACAATATCGATTATAAATTTATTGATCCAACTGTACTACATGCGACTTATTTACACTCTTTATATCATTATGTAACACTTTACAACAGAGAGAGGGAGAGAAAGAATAAGGGAGAAACATTAGAGGTTTTCTGTTTTTGCACTATACCAAATTCGGGTTTTGGCTGTTGCCGCTGGTGCTTTGGAGAGGTGGCTGAGGTGATTTATGTGTGGTTCTGTGTGTTGTGTGGGTCTTACATAAACACACAGAGAAATAGAAGAGAGAGAGGTGAATCAAAAAATACTTTTCAGATGACCTGGGACATGGATGTGAATGCATAATCCTGAAATAAAACAATTTACAATCAAAATAAAACACTACATAAAACTATTGATGACAGCGAGATATGCTTGCTGAGAAATTTTTAAAATAAAAATCAATCAATAATAATGATAATTTATAAAAATTTTTAATCAATAATAAAAACCATATTAAAAATAAAATAAATAATAAACAATAATAAATAATTGTAATCAATTATATAAATAAAATGATTAAGGTTTTGATTCCTATGAACAGAAATCGATAAAATCTATAGTATAAAAACTAACGAAGCAGGAGATTAATTTTTTCTCACTTAAATATTAGAAACAAACTTCTCGCTGAAATCGATTTTTTGACATCAAATGAATTAACATGGATGATTAAAGAAGAAAAATACGTTCAGAAAAAAATAAAAGTGAGACATACTGGAATGGATGATTAAAGAAGAAAAATACGTTCAGAAAAAAATAAAAGTGAGACATACTGGAAATTGAGGACTGGCGTTGATGGGCATCCCAGCAGGATGTGAGATGAACTGTGCGGCATTGGACGGTCCCATGGACATGGACTGCATGCTGAGAGGAACGTGGTGGGATCCTAGGCCTTGCTGCATCATTTGGAGCTGAGAGATCGGCTGAACGCCTAATGGGACTGATGATTGGTTTGCGGCGGCGGCGGCGGCAGCGGCAGCGGCGCGCATTGCGTGTTCGGACGAGAAGCTAGGACCACCACCGCCGTTTGGAGGCATTGGGTTGCAGAAATCAGAGAGACTGTTCCCATTGCCTCCACCGCCGCCACCACCGCCCCCGAGGATCACTTCGTTCATGTTACCATTGTTATTGACGCCGCCATTGTTGCCGTTGCCATTACCATTGGCAGCATTTTGATTCGGATTGTGCAGCTGAGGCGAGTGCTTCATAGAGACAGGTGGGTCAACGAAGCTCATCCCCGAGCTGGGCAAATACTCCATCGTGTGGGACTGATGCTGCTTGGTGGAAAACTGAGGCATCTGAGGCGGAGGACCGCCGCTTTGACCGCCTCCTCCCCCACCTACACCTCCACCGCCATTCATAATTGCTGCGACTGACGCGCTCTGGGGATCGGAGTTCGTCTCTGAAGCTGGTGGAGGAGGGAATGCGGGAGCGGGCTGTGAGATCACGTGTGAAGGACTTCGGGAGGAACCACCAACGCCTCCTCCTACTACTCCTCCGGGTCCCGGTCCTCCAGCGCCTGGCACACCGCCATTCGGTCCTCCAGGACCGCCTCCAAATGGGTCAGGGGGACCACCACCGGAGTTCGACTGCTGCAACTCGTTCTGAAGACCGTCGTTGGGACTCGCCATTATCTGCTGGCCTGCTCCCTGAGGCGTGTTTGACGGTCCGGGACTGTGAGCGATTCCAATCGGAGGAACCGAGTTGCCCAGGAACCGATGCCGAGGAGGCATGGCTCCTCCTGGATGGTAGGCAGCCATCATCGGTGCTCCTCCCTGCTGGAACCGGAGCGATTGGTGGAACGCAGCCCTGTTTCTCATCATATCGATTGTCTGACCACCAATATTAGACATGGGGTGACCGGGCTAATCCATAAACAACATTAATCAGTAATCAATAATAATCAATAATAATAATGGTTATTAAAAACGATTATTTTAAAAAAATAATATCTATTACATTTAATTAATTATATTTTTTCAATCGAAAAAAACATCAATTACATAAATTTTATTTATTGGGCAATAATGATAATAATTATCAATACAATTTTTAAATGCTTCCGAAACATGGTAGACGAACAAAGACGAAATAACTTACGGCAAAAAACGATCCGGCCGGAACCATCATTTGTCCGCCTTGCATGGAGACAACGGGAGTATGAATGTTGCTGTCCGGATTGATAATGCCCTGCGTTGACGGAGGTCTTCCGCCAGCTGGTGGCATTCCACCACTGATCGGACTGGGGATCGATGGATTCTAAGGTGAACAACATAAATCAATTGAGATAAAGATAAAAAAGGAAGCGAAAACTAAAAAAACGATAATGAACAAGTAACCTTCTTAAAAATACCCATGTTTCTGATTGGTTATTATCTAAATATCCATTTTAAAACATTTTTAAAAATATTAGACAAAAAACCATTTAATAAATGTAATCAAGCCTTTAATGAAAAACCAAAACAAAAATAGATAAAAATAAGCATTACCGCATTTCCCGGAAAATAAACCCATGTGAAAATATGACTATAGGTTTATTTTTGGATTTGTAAAATTTTTTTAAAAGTATTTCGCTTCGTAATAATTTTTTTTTCAATATTTTTAAATAGATTAAGTATTTTAACATTAAATTTCATGGAAAATTAAAAGATATTAATAGTTCAAGAATCATAAGTCTTTGTTTAGAATTACCTAATTTGGTACCTAATTTAGAATTAATTAATTATTCTAGAATATATTTTAATCGTTGAATTGATTAAATAAAAATTTCAATATATTTTTATATTAATACCGTTTTTAATGAAAAATAACTTAAATATTCTTATCCACAGAAAGTTTTATAGGATAAAGTTTAAAATAGATGCTTTAGAAAAAAAAATTAAAATGAACAATAATATAAGTTCTACATCTAGAGCTTAAGGTATCTCTAATAAGCAATTGAGATCTTTGAGACATAAAGAAAATGAATTTTTAAATCAACTATTGAAATGATAAACTTGAATTCTAATGAAATTGAATAAAAACGTTAGCCGAATTCGAGCATTTTTAATATCTGCAGAAATCGGATATATTAATGTTTTACATAGAATTATTTTTATCATATTTCTAAACTGTTATATATTTTTAGTACAGATTATTGAAAGCAATTTTTTTATTTTGGGAAAAATTTTATCTTAAAAAGGTTAATATTGCAAAAATAATCAATGGGTTTAATTTCTGGTAAATCCGGTACTAATTGAAATGAGGAAATACTTCTTTTATTTCTTCATCATTATTCTTAAATAATAATAATTTTATTAACATGTTTATTATTAGAATTTTTATTAATAAAATTTAATATTAATTATTATATATTATTTTTTAAAAATCCAATTATATTTGAATTAATATTATCAGTTTTTAATTTTCATTAATAATAATAATAATAATTTTATCTTATCAAAATATTATTCTTATTTATTATTAAGAATTATTAATTTGTATTATTACTATTACCTTAATTTATAATCAACTATTATAATTTATTAATAACATTCTTTATTAATTTAATTTTTTTCTTTTATATTGTCGTTTTTTTTTCAAATGGTATTTCTATTCTTTTATTATTATTATGATTATTTTTATAATTTATGTATTACTAGTGTCATTAATTTTTATTATTTATATTATTTCATGATTCTTTTTAATAATTTTGTTTTAATTTTTTTTATAATATTTATTATCGTTAATTGTTATTACTATTTCTTTTTATTATTATTACTATTATTATCACCGTTTTTCCGTGAATCGTATTGTCGCTGTCGGCAGAAACATCGACATCGACAAAAACTAGGACGAAACTAGATCGATTTATCTTCGACAAATAAAAATCAGTCAAGCGTATCAAACGAAACGTTAAGAGGAACACACACAGTCACACAAACATACACAGAGAGAAAAAGAGAACGAGAATGACCGGGACGTGACGTGGGGGCAATTGCAGAACTGACAAAGATGAACGAGAGAAAGTTCAAGAAAACCGCAAAATTCCCTAGAGACACGTTCAACCAATGAAAATACAGACACAGAACGAGAGAGGGACGACCAAGGTAAATTCTACGAGAGATAGATAGAGAGAGAGAGAGAGGAAGGACACGTCCATAGACTTTCGTCGGACTGGGGTATCGAGTGTCGTCGATATATATTGATACATTTATTTCCAGTTTTTGTCTCATGACATTAACGATTTTTTGCACTGGTCGATACAATTTAAAAGAAGTCATTATTATTATTATTAATTAAAATTATAAAACATTAACATTTAAATGTTCATTTGAAAAAAAAATTTTCAAATTTAAATATTGATCGATTTGAGCATTAATTTTATTTTAATATTTAACAATCAATGAGCGTCACTCACCCGGGGCAAACCGTTCGGATAACCGCTGTTGACAAAGCCCTAAAACGATAAAAAACAAAAAATTAACGCAGCGGCCGATGTGGATGCCTTACATAATCATGGAACGCTTTGGCTTCGCTTGAGTGCTCGAACGATTCGCGTCTTTCTGGAGCAGCGCTGTAAAGATCATAAAACACGCTGGACCGATACCGATGCAGAAAAGAACCAATGTGAGAAAGAAAAAAAACGAGACATTTTAGAAATGGAAAAGACAACAAAACCATAAAGCTTTACCACCACCACTGGTTCAAAAACCCCGGAGGTTCTCCAACTTGCCACGGCTTGTCCCAGTGAATCTGAAATGACAAATATACAATCACAGGTGGTTTTGGAATCGTTTTTGAAAACGTTCGATTGTTTTACTTCTTGCAGAAATGACTGTGCGGCTTTCGTTGCGCCGTTGTGAACCAAATATTCATATACATGATTAGCGAGTCTGGAAACAACAATATCGGTTCAAAGTGTTGAGGGAAAAATTCTCACTTTTCTTTCGCTTGAGAGTCTGATGGTACCGATGTCGATTTACCTTTTGGGAACATAAAATGTGTCGATTTGAATTTTGATTCAAAATCTCAAATTGAATTTGTTTGTAAATATTTCAAATTATTAAAACACCATTTTTGGATTATTTATACAACTTAAACAATTTTTAGATTTTCAGTTGGCGTGGAAAAAGTTATTTTTCTTTCTTTTGAATTTATTCGAGATATGATAGTGAACGTATCATATTAAATAAATTGCAAATGATTTTAATAATTTAAAATATTATTTCGAAAATAGTTTTGTGCAATACATATAATAATTAAAATTAAATTTAGAAATGTATTTAGTTAAATTACTAAAGGGAATGTTAACTTAAGTTAATATATGTGAATAGATGGAAATTTTTTTATTCTTATTTTTAGTAAATAATCAGTATGAGTAGTTTGGATGATATTTTTAATAAGAACCTCACATCAAAATTACAGATTATTAGATTTTTTTAATTTTAAGTTTTAAAAAATTTTAAAGTTACAGTTTTTAACATTTATTAGATTTTTTAGTTAAAATTTTAAAATTTAAAATGTAAATAAAATTGGAATAATAAATGTTGATGAATTTTTGTTAATTAAATATTTGATAAATATTCATAATTTTAATTGTGCAATTTACTGAGTTCTGATTATTTTGAAGATATTTAATTTCTTAATTTAGTTTTTATCTAAAAGTTGAGATTTTTTTTATTCAAGTGATTTTAATTCAAATTTATTTAATTAAAGTTTTAAAAGACAATACTATGATTATTACAACGACAACATAATAATGATTTTTTAATAAACAATCATGATATGTGCCCCTAAACAGGACCTTATTTCGTTTTTTTAAATCTAATGAAAAATTTAATTTATATAAACTAAAGATGACCGTGAAAATATCAAGCAGCTATTTATATGTTAACCTAATTAAGTTTAGCAACCACTAATTAAACATTTAAGCGAAAAGATGAAAAGAATAATTAAAAATGTAATCAAACAAAGCAAACACCACAACTAAACTTAAACAATTGTTCATCTTAAAATTCGGAAATCTTGTTGGACATTATCATACAATTTACAAAACTTTTAATCTATATAAAATACTTTTTAACATAAAAATAATTATAAAATTTAATTTATAAAGTTGAGAACTCATTAAAAATTATTAATACAGTATACAGTCCATCTCATAAATAAAAGTTCATTGTTTTAATTATTCTTTGTTAAAACCTCTATAAATTCACCATTGCAATCATTTATAATTGATGAATAATTACTTAAAATATTATTTCATTAATTTCTCTTACAATTAAATGATAGTAAATTAAATACTTAGACCTTTCAACTGTCTTATGCCCTTTTCTAATTGTATTACTTGGAAATCGAATATTAAACTACTTTTTTCTTCATTATAAAAAGAACTTTCGACTATATTACATTCAATCATAATTCTATTTGTATTTGTATTGTTAACTTGTTATAAATAAAATATAATATAAATATTCCTTTTCTGTTGTCCTTTCCAACTTCAAATCTTAAAAAATTTAATAGGGAATTCATCTTTAAGGATCTGTAAATTTTTAATTAATTTTTTATCATTTTCTGTAATAATAAATATAAAAATATATTAAAGCCGGGCTATAAGATGAATTCTTTTGCATTTTGTCAACCTCTATTAAGTCTAGAAACTGAATCTAAATTTAATCTATCTATGATAATAACCGCTAATTATCTGGAATTACTTTCGTTGAAGATATTCATTCGTATATTATTATCAACAAATACGAGGACTCTGGTCATATTTCTCATGCCCAAGCTCAATTTGATTTTGCGATTTGTAAAAGATATGACCATTATTAATCTTTGAAAATCGAAAACATTTTGTGTTTCTTTTGCGTTTGATGTAAGGAAATATTCTTAACCTTTCCTTTTAATAACCTTCCATATTTAAAAAATAAAAAGGAAAATTGGATAGTGTTTGGCGGTTATTTATAGCTGAATCATGTTGACTCGTAAAGGGTTTTGATAGCGTCAGTTATAATAAATTCCAAATATTCTACCACGTTTCTTTAGTTCCTTCAACCATGCTCAAATTGCATAATAAGAGAAAGGTGCTAAAGAAAGCTTAAGAAAGTAATATTTTGCTCATAAATCATTTTCTTCATAAACAGAAAAGTACGTATGTGAATACATTTTATATCATCTGTAAAAGTAAGTCTTGAGAAACCTTTGTCATGACACCGCTGCTGCAGTGAAAATTATTAAACAATGAAGGCGTCTCCATTCTTTACCAATACAAAGAAAAGTAGACGAATACTTTTTTATTCTTCATTTGAAATATTTTCCATTTACCTTCATTTGGTATTGTCTTTATTGATAAAACCTTTGTTTTAATTATTAAGAATAATTATTAATAATGATAATAATTTCATAAATACCGATTGCAACATTCAGAAAAGGATAACTTTTCGAGGAAGGTGCACTCTCCCCTCCGCCCTAGATTTTATATTTTATATTTCACATTCTCTGAGAACAAAGTGAAACAATGGAGATGGCTCAGAGCGGTAAAGAGGTCAAAATTTCTAGGTTAAATTATTTAAAGGAGAAATATTTAAATTAATCAGAATCATTATATATTTTTTGTATCATTTCTTTTCCTTTGCACAAATTAGCGATTCTATTATTATTTATTAATAATAATAATATCATTATTATTTTTATTATTATACAGTAATGATCAGGGTAATTATGTAGACTGCACCAATGGGAGGGCACTACGCTACTGTAAACAATAAAAAATTAAATATTATAAAGAAATAATGCAGATACCGTTATGCACTACGATTATTACCCTCGTTATTATTATACTTTTATCTTCATTATCATTAGATAATGTGATAATTACTCGATTTCTATTGGCCTAATTGGTCAAATAATGGTTAGTATAATATAGAAACCTTTTCTAAGGCAAAATCATTATTTTCATTATGAAATGGTTTCAATTAGCTGCACTATTCTCCACACTCATTTATAGACTTAGTCTGTCATGTCCACAGCCTTATGAGTATTGCAAAGGTGTTTGCACTTATATAGGAAACGCAACAGTGACATTTTGCCAAGCTTGGAGCAACTGCTCAAAGATCCATGGACGTTTAGCGAAAGGTTATGAAATCAAAAGCATTCGCGAATGCAGATATAACCTGTTCTTTTTCACTAGTATCAATGACCTTCTAAACGAAAGAAAAAAATTTAAAACTGGTTGGCGGGAAGCCGACGACAAGAAGTTTAGATATGATGTTTTCTGGAAATCGGACGAGCCTGATGGAAAATTGAATAATGAAGATTGTTCCGTGGATACTCGAAAAGGAATGGCTGACGTACCTTGCCAAAGTTTCAGTGATTTGATCTGCGTTTACGAAGAGGTGAAAGTCAAACAAACGAGAATATTCTTGAAAGAATCGTCCAATATTTTCAATGATGATAATGAAGAAGGCTGTTACGAAAAATACACGACGAAAACCTCAATTGAATGCGGAATGAGGTTGTATTAATTATTAAATAATCTCGTTCTCATTTGGTATTTTGTATTTCAGATGTTTGAACTCTCCACATTGCAAGTCATTCTATTTCTCAAAATCCGGAAACGACTTGTGCATGTTGTCCGTCTACGTCAACAGTCCTTTACCGAGGCAGTACAAGAATTACAGGTCCTTGTACAGATATCAATAAGAACTTTTAGTTGTTAAGAGAGACTGACCGTCTCACAGCGGTCACTTTCACGATTAATAAATCTATTGCGACAATTCTCTACTTTTAACATGATTTAACTGAGACCTGAGGTATCGAAATAAGGGTTCAAAAAGATTTTCACTGCTTTCTTCGATCGACTAATTTTATTCGACTTTGGGTAAAGAAAAGTTGCATAAAATTGAGAGATATCGAGCATAAATCAAAGTCCTTGAAGAGGTATAGTAATGAAAATGAACTTATTCGCCATGTTTTACTAAGAAAAATTCTAAAATAGTCTTTATATTAAAAAAAAATGACGTCTTGTAAGAAAAGAAAATCGTGGATTTCTCCAGGAATTGGAAAAATTGATTTTCCTGAAAGAAGCGGAAAGCTCTTATGTTTGAGTTGTAATACTTAATACTTAATCCTTTTAAGGCAGGCAATTTTAAACGGCGTTCGGACACCAACCACGGTCAGTTTCACTCCCAATGTCCTCTGGAATCAGAGATTCCTTTACACAAAGTCAATTCATCGAAGAGGTCGACACTGTGTCAATTGAAAATACTCACTGCGTTTTGTAAAGAAGATGTTAATACCGAAGTTAACTATGCTATAGCTTGGAATATTGCCAGATCTAAGCGTTCCTACATTGATTGTGAGTTTATTAAAGAAACGGTCCTACAAGTAGCATGTATATTGGATCCAAATAACAGTAGGTTCCAACGTCATATTTTCTAGATTGTCAAGGCAAAGTATTGTACGTGGAATTGAAGACATCAGTGTCAATGTCATTGAAAAATGATCTGGCTACCTCAGTTGACATGAAAAAAGCAATCGATCCTGTGCCTTCTGAAAATATTCCTTCTTAATGTTTTATGAAACTTTTAAGTAAAGCCACAGATGGGTACCCCTCACACAATGGTAGGAACATACAGTGGTTTAATTACACTAATTATGAAAGATCTTAACTACCTAGACTTTTTACCTATCCATTGTGTTAATCAGAGAGAACATTCAACAAAACAGTACTTTATATATGGCCATGTCATGAAAACTGTGTTGGACATTGTAAAACATATTCGTTGAACTGCAAAAACCCCATGTAGATCAGTTAGATGAAGATAACATTCCAAACGATGTTAATTACTACTGCACCGTTAGATGGCTATCAACTTGTAATGTTTTCAAGAGGTTTGTGGATCTCTTTCGATATATCTGCACATTTTAAAAGAAAACAGGAACAATTACAAATAAGTGGGAGATACTGGATGGATACAGGATCTTTTTTTTACTGTACCTATAAAGGATTTACAAGCACTTAACTTGTCTTTACAAGGGAAAGACAAGATTGTTAATGATCCAGTCCAAAAAATAGTTAGTTTCCCGAATAAAATTAAATAGTTTCAGAGTGACCTTAACACAAAGACTTTACAGCACTCCACTTTGGATGAAGAGCTTATTAGTTCTGAAAATATGAAAAATGTATGTTGAGAGCGCGGAGGGTGTTTCAACTAATTTTGCAACTTTTCATTATTACTAAATCCAATAGACGTTGATGTCGTAAAGGATGAAGGTCCAGTTCAGAAACCTATGGTTACCCAGACAGCAAATATAGAAGCTGAATTACTGGATCTGCAACAAGAGTTTGCTCTCAAATCATTGCTACAGTCTCATCCTCAACACGAGAGTTCTGGAAACTATTGTTTCTTACGACAAGTACCCAACAGTAAAGAGACTAAATAGTCAGCGTCCCTTCAGAATATTTGTATCAATGTTTCTGTGAGTTTGTGTACTCTCTCATAACGTACATCAACTCAAAAAACAGGACTGTGCTCATTAACTGACACCTGAATGAATTATTGAGGACAGCTACAACTTATTATGAGCCTTACTTTCAAGAAAGGCAAACATACAAGTAAAAGTCTGCGTAAAACTGAACAATGACTTTAAATGTATAAATGAAGCATTTTGGCTTCTCTATTTGTTTTTCTTATTTCTTTTGGTCTACAAAAATCAAATATGTATTTCTCATGTGGCTCTTACTCACACTTGAATTTTATATGTGGGTCTTTAATACATTAATCGTGATCACCCCTGTTCCATGAATTCTCTTGAAGAAGAAGTCAATTCGAACCTACTTCAGATGGTGGCATCACATCACTTGTGTTTTGTGATGACACCAACTTAGTACGTATTGTATAGGGACAACGATTTCTCAACAGCTGTAATCCTTATTTCTAAATCTCCACCCTTTCTAATTTTATTCTAAAAATGTCAATACACCAGCTTCTCTTTAGTTGCCCTTCAATTTTCAGTGACATAAAATGGAGAAATATGGTCTAATCCAGGGATGTCCAACCTTTTAGTTGTAAACATAAATATTTAACTGCGCCGAAAAATTACTAAAATATGTTAAGCCTGGCTAGGAAATGGCCTCTAATTTTTGCGAACAATAATATTGAAATTTAATTGGTGAGTTGTAGGAGCGTATACGATTGTGATCAAATGTGATGTTATAACAGGTTATTTTTATGTTTACATTCTCAGCTGTCAGCTGAACGTCACTTCTCGCTCATAAGTAGTTCAATTCGCTTTGAAGCGCATGTGCAGATACCACTTTGAATGGCCGTCAGAAGGGATCAATTCAGGATAAGATACACTTGTCGCTAGTTAAAGTCAAGCACAAATAAATCCACACATGCGTAGGTGCCTATATAGATCAAAGACAAGTCGATAGTGGGCCGCATTTTAACATGTAGTGGGTCACAATGCGACCCGTGGGTCGTAGGTTTGACATCCCTGGTTTAAACAGGTCGTGGTCAATTTTTTTAAAAAATCTGTTTTCATGTGTGATGCCTAACCCATCCTTTGTAGGAGACTGTTTGGTTAACCATCTTGTGTTAAAAGGTGCCTCTAAAACGATATTAGATGTGATCCCTTAAAGTCACACATTTTACTATTTATATTATATCACAGTAAGGCTGAAAAGTATAAAATATAATCATTATATAATAATCTCTTATCGTCATTATACATATTATTATAAAAACCAATTAAAATGGTTTATTTTTGGATCTATTGTGTATTCAATTTCCGAAAGTCCCAGTAAAAGATGCATCCAACACCTTCTCTGCCATCTACGCCTTAATCGCACTCTGAAGGTGTCTTAGCGACTTAGTCATGCCTAATTGAATATATTTTCTAAGTGCCTTTGATAAATTACGGATTTCCTCAATTAATGTACACCTTAACATGTTCGGTGTTTGCAATGTAACATGAGTAATATTGCCTGTCGTAAATTGTTTAATGGGAAATATTAAAAAAATTATTTTTATTATTTATTAATTATTATTTATATTATTATTTCTAATTTTTGACAAAAATGTCGCGTGAATTATTTTATTTTTGGAGGGAAACGACCCTGATGACTCAACAGTGGTTGACGGTATACTCACTGATTCATTGCTGGCTCTTGGAGTTGGGATTGTGAGCTCCTTTCAAAGCTGATGGTCGATTTGGATTACCATGTTCACGACAAGACTATATTCACCCTACACCAGTTTATAGTCATATCTTGACCAGTTTACACATTGCAAATAATCTCATGAGAAGGTTTTAAATGATAACCGCTCGATTGGTATGAGGTCCAACTCTTGGGTTCTCCCTTCTCTCTATTAAGTGTCCTATAACTTCATACCAAAGGTCCCATTTCTTACTTTAGGACCAGTACGACTTAACTTAAAAATAATATAATATCACTAAATGAGAAAATACATCAAAATATAATAAAAAAGGAACGCAAGAGCACTGTGACAAATCGGGAGTTTAAACATTACGAAAGAAGAGAAGAGTGACAGAAATTATTTATTTATTAATAGAACATTAAAGTAATAAAATATTTAAATGGGTGTCAAATTGTCACATGGTAACGTTTACAGTTCAGAATTTCATGCCTTCGTAACACTTTGCTGATTTATATATTGTGATGTTTTGACAAACGTTTCCTCATATAAACCAATGCCTTTTACCTCTGGCCTTATTTATACAGACTTCATAGAGCTCTGTCAAACTTTGAGACGATTTTGACACTTCATCTCTATGAAAAGTTCCTGAAATTATAAAATGCCAATTATTTTTATTTATCTCTTTTCTCAGGTTATCCAAATCAAATTTTTCATTTCCAAGTACTCCAAAGACTTGGTTCTGCACCCCTAAATATTTCTTATAATCCTTAACAGGATGATAGCATTGTCTATAGGCAGTGCAGATCCCACTTGTCAAGAATGTCACGATATTATTTGCCAAGAATTCAAATTTTGTGACTCCGACATTAAATTTATAACCTATTGAAAAAGTACCGAAAGCAGCAAGTTTGCTTTTGCCATACGATCCTAAAAATATTATGACAAACCGCTGTCATCTGTCATTATTGGCATGGCCTTAGTTTTTTTCAATGATGTTCAACACTCCGGGAGATCCCATATCAAAAGAAATATTTAAATTCTTTATAGGCTGGGATGTTAACGTAGGAACCAAAATAAAAAAGGAAATGAATAATGATAACCTTTCAGAATAAACGTACCTCGTTGTTGAATTTATTATTGATTAATATCGTCACGTTGTAACAATTGGTGTTCGATTGGCATATTTTTTGATATCGATACAAAGAACACTTTGAGGTGATCCTATTAAATTGAAAGGCCTTGCACTATTCTAAGTTGCATTTTAAAGCTTACTGAATTGCAGACAGAGCTGAGAAATTAAGAAAGTCATTGAAAACTCACGGCTATTTGGTTTTGTAATAATTGTTGATCTTTAGGATTATAATTAAAACTGAATTATTAATTATTATTATTATTAATTATTATTATTATTATTATTATTATTATTATTATTATTATTATTATTATTATTATTA
>JBBMKC010022593.1:0-18695 GCA_037834085.1 Bipalium vagum | reverse complement strand
ATCGAACACAGTGAGCGACGCAACAAGAGCAAGCAACATTCCAATTCAAGATAATCAACTTCAATTTTCATCAATAAAAAATTAATTAATCAAAATAAAACAAGATTTTAAATTTCAACTACAAGTGCGATCTCCGTTAGAGTTTAACGGAAGTAGCAGACATCTAGATTAATTTCAAAAGGAAAATTAAAGTCAACAGTATCATTTTTCAATAATAACAATTAAAACAAAATCAAACAAGTCGCGAATAACTACGATAAGAAAGTATATATAGAATCAAGATTTCGACAAGAGAGAAGGAAAGATTAAACTCAAGCAAGAATTCACTAAGCTAGACGAATAGATAAAGGTGCTTCGAACCTCAAAAGCGTGTTATATTCTAAACCTATCCTACAACGACAAATTCATCAATTGGTATCAGAATGACTTAGAGAACGCCGCTCATCAAATTCAAAATTATATGCACCAAAATTGTTGATAGAGTAAACTTTCTTTTATATTTTTGTGTTTACTTGATACTGAATAGTATCAGTTTAGTTTAAATAAAGGTGTTATTTTTCTTAATTGCATTATTTTCATTAGTTTGATCATAAGTGATAATAAAAATTTTAATAGTATCTGTAGCAAGTTTTTATACATCTTAATAATATAATATAATACCGGCTTGAAATCTAAGATTCACAAGACTTGTCTCGATTCTTAATAATATTTATTGTTTTGTAATCATTTACATTTTTAATTAAACAGGCGTGTCTTGTTAGACAAGACACAGTTTTTATAACTTAATAATAATTAAATACTCAGGCCAGGACCTGAGGATAAAGTAACTTTTTGAATTCCTTTTTCTCGTTACCTTTTGTTTCTTTTTGTTCATATTTCACACGCTAAGTAGGGCGGTGAGGTATACTTGTTTTTCTTTATTGAGGACCTCTGAGCCTAAGTGCGAGAGGATTTTTTTATAAATAATAACCATAATTAATAAACTCACTTTAATCGGTCAACGTTGGTATCATTCATTTGTATTATCAAACTTTAATTCGATTTTAATAAAAGTATTTAACTTACAGCGTTATCTCAGTTCATTTAAATCAATTTATATTTTGACGAACACAACTGTAAGCAACCTTCAACCGTTAAGTCCTAAGAGTTAATTAAGCTCCGATAATTAACATTTTTTAATATCATCCAAATCTTAGGAAAACTTAACATCAGCTCCATTATATTTTTCTATTTTGTATGATCCAATAAATTTCCATCAATCCTACAATAATTTATGGGATAATAGGACATGTGATCAGCACTATACAGCAAAGAATGGCTAAGTCGTTAGAACTGAACACCCGGCCAATGCAATATCAAGCATGAAGCACTTTTCAGTGTAAAGAATATTCTATTACCAGCTATCAAGTTAGGCATTCTCAGGAACCTTATTAAAGCTTTATAACCCGAAGGCCAGCCGTTTCAAATATTAAAAGTATATTTCCTGAAATTATCAAGGGCTAAAATCAAAGAAGGGATTTTGGTTGGACCACAAATGAGAAATATGTATTTCAAAAGGAGCTTAAGTAAAACTTAATGCCGGGCATAAGAAGCCTTGCTAGACACCGTGAACAACCTTTAAGGTTTGTCTTGTTGCTACCATATCTAAATGAAGTAAATATTTAATCTTAACAGGATAAACACCGTTCCATGGATTACCAGAAAACTATTTTTGAATTATTAGATGTTTTCAAGAGATGAATAATAAAATTTTCCTTAAAATGCACTATTGAAGTGCCATCTGAACTTTTCCCCACAAAATTTGGGCTGAATTATTGATGAACGTGGTGAAAGATTTCACCAAACAATAAGTATCATCGAAAAGCGATACCAGGACCAGTCGGATGAGCGCATGATGGCGGATTTCTGCTGGTTGCTTAAGATTTATTAGTAACATGTGTATAATTGATTCGTAGAATTTTGTTTTGACAAATTTTAAAATGATAAGTATTAAAAATCCAAGATTAAATAATATATTTATAAATAAAAAGATATGAACAACTCATTTATGAACAGACAACAATCCACATCTATATTCCTTATCAACTAACACTCGTACTTTGCTGCAGAAGTTGTCACAATGAGGAGGAGCATGGAGTATCAAGTCATCCTTGGATTGTACGAAGACGTAACTCAAGTTGAGCAGCAGATTGTGGATGAAACTTGTTGTCGAAAACTCTTCTCTTTATCTCTGCATGTAAAAACTCAATGGGACAGCATTGTGGAACGTTAGTCGGATTATTGCACTTCTTCACAACAGGTATTTGTTTGAATTCAAGATAATGCAAAGTCGAAGCAGCATAATGGAGGATGCTTTGTCTGGCCAGAAAATGCAGTTTCGCCCTGGATAGTGTTTTTCAATAAAAGGAACTAGCCTTTGTTGAAGACAATGAATCTTGTAATTTTGTGCATTAATTTCCATCCCCTGGAACCAGATATAATAATAAATACTATGTGCAGACATTGCATACCACAAACCCACTTTGAAAGGAAATTTTGTGCGACCATAGGTTTTGATTTCTTCTGGGGTGGTGTTGATTTCTTTGGCATAAAACGTTCTACTAAAAAACTTTTCCTTCATCATTTTGGGTTATATATGTTTCATCATCCATAATGATAAAAGGCAAACCATCTTGTCCCATTGTTAGATGCTCACGATAGAGTCGACCCAGAGTTTTTTTAATCTGTTTATTTATAGATGAATTGTACATAGGCGCCTTTTTTCGCTTGTAGCACATAACACCATATCTCTTCAATGTGTTAAAAAATGTTGTGTGGCAGACATTGAAATTTTTGGCTGCTTTACGTAGGCTTTTGTGCGTGCTATTGTTGAAACTGCTGACAAGTCCACCAGCAGCTGTTCCAGTAATCTTACATTGAGATCCATTAAACCGCCTTCCATCAAATGTACTTTCGAGAGTATCAAACTGTTTTAGAACTTTATATGCGCCCGATTGACTAAATCCATTGTTGCGCAAAGTCTGTCTTTCTTGCAAAGATAGACTAATTGAAATAAGAATGCTGTTGGCTATATTCAGTGAATGCATTTCATTACTCATGACTAAAAAAATGAAACCATATAATTTTGATTTTAATGATTTGCTATAACAACCGATATAAATACTACTATTCGAATATATTTTAGTGATGTATGTGTATCACATGGAAATCATAGAAATAAGAACATAAAAAAATTCTACAAATCACTTATACACACGTTATTTTTATTTGAGACAATTTATTTTAAATAATTGAAAATTTTTTTAATTTTTATATGAAAAATTTTTTTGGGCAGGAGAAAATCATTACACGTTCATCCCTGATCTAGAGCCTGATTTGTAGAAGAGCACCTTTTCTAAATATTAGTAAAAGTAGTTTAGACGGTTCCTTCCTATCATTCTTACAGAACCGTTCAAAGTTTTAGTTATTATAAGAAGTGCAAAAAAGCAGCTGAGAGTTATCGTATCATTGCGTAAAATCTCCATCTGAAAAGACATGCGAGCTGGTTGGATAGATTTAAAAATAGTAATTCTGTTTGGTTACCAATGGTACATCCCTTTATTTCTTTGAATTGTCTTTCTAAAAGGGTTTAAAGATCGCAGAAGAGTCAGAATAATAATAGTAATAATAATAATAATAATAATAATAATAATAATATTATTATTATTATTATTATTATTATTTTGTTTTGAATGATCTAATCTTCACAATGGCGAATTTCGAAGTCCCAAGATTAGATCACAGTCAGCATTTAAGGATCGATTTTGTAATATGTATCTAACATTCCCAATTAAGTCATCTGATCAGTATAAATGACACAAGAGACTGCCACAAATCAGTTTTATTTTGTTAAAGTATTTGAGTCGGAAGAAGCGTCTGTTGCACGAAAGAAAACTATTGGTAAATGTTTATTATTATGATTATACCAGTTTTTATGCCACAAGAGCCAACTATGGTTCCTTCACTCTTAGGGTGTTTATGAGCGTACCGGATCGACATCATCACACGACCTTAGGACACAATGTTCTCAATTGGTAAGAGTTTGTTATTTGTTTTCTTTTTAACATTTAAACATAAATATTGACATTATTGTAATTTCTTTCAAATAAATCGACCAATGGGTCCTAACTTGGATCACCTAAAAAAAGACGAGAATTTTTTTCAAGATGGATTTTGAGAATTATCTGAGACGTTGGAAAATGCAGTTGGCAGCGATGGACATTATTTTGTTCATTGATGTTGTTGTAAAATAAATATATACATTTACTTAATACATTTTTGACTTGTAAAAACGGACTGAACTAATTTGTAGACTCAATGAAAACTGTTTTAAAGAAGGAGGAAGGATAAGAGTATAAGAATAAAATGAAGGAAATATATTCAATAATAAATAAAATATTGTCCAATGAAATAAATTAATTTTGTTTAAGCAAAATTTATTTATAAAAAAACGAGCCTCTTTCAAGGTGAATGTGCATTCGAACCATCCTTCCTCTTTGGAATTTTGTATTTTGAATCGTACTGGTGTTCCAATATGTAGTGTAGAAAAAAGGGAAAGAACACTTTTATCATTATTATTTTTATTATTGGCATTATTATTAATAATATTAAAATATTACCATAATTAAGAATACTTTCGCTTTCACACCAATATATAAATAATAAGCGAAATATATTTATCATTGTTCTATTTTAATAATTCGCTGTTGTTTCGTGACCCGGAAGGAGATGTTTTAATTATTCTCATTCTGTCTAAATGATTGACAAGGGTACCGTTATCATCATTACGAAGAATATGTATAATTTTCCTTAGTGTGAATCTTGAGAAGGGATTGCTAATACGAAAATGGGTGGGATAAAATAAGCTTTACATTGGGATAGGAAGACTTCATTAATGAAACAGATGATGGGCATTGTGATATTTTCTGCAATCATCATTGAAATGGTTCCATTGTTAGTTTTACACAGTGGTGGCCCATGACGGAAAACAATGGAATCACATAATGCAAATATATACATTACCATGGACACAGTAGAACCTAGTCACTAGGATTTTATTGAAACGGCGTTGCTTCTTGGCATTAATATTTAAACAAATTGATGAGGGACCTTTCATTCACAATTGCAATTCTCAATGAGGCTCACACATTTTATTTTTCTCATCATGAGGATTTCAGCCTCTATAGGTATCAAAAACCTTTTATTAATTTTGATATAAAATTTGGCTTAGATATTCTGATATCAAGGGAGAAGTTTACAAACTCTGCAAACTTTTACAATCGTTGGTATTCATCTCTTGCAGTGGACGGAAATTACGATAACGACATGCTCCACAGTAATATTGTCTCATTGAGAATGACAGTGTTACTTCATTTACACAGATTCGTGTTATGAAAGCAAATGATGGAATACAACCAAATGGTGGCTGATTGATCTTGGCAATGTGTACGTCATCAGGAAATTGATATTATACAATCGGGTGAACAACGGTTGGAAACCTTCCTTCATTTTTCTCTATGAATAATGTTTTAGAACGTCAAACGAATTCTCTCTCATTTTACGCCAGCTATAGAGGACAGAAAACATTTTCTTCGAAACTGTCAACATTTTACTTTCTCCTTTATTATGGTGGACCTCCAACGAAAGGAGAAATGAAAAATCAGTTCAATTTTATGAGACTGGCACTTATTATTTATTTTAAAGTTAAGAAGAGTTAATTCCTTTGTTTTCAGATTGCAAGAACTCTCGTTATGTCAAAGGACTATTCTCAATACTCCATCATGTTATGTGAATTCGATGTTTATGGTCATCTGTTTCAAAAGTCAATGGGATCCAATTGTGAGCATTTCTATTAATGTTACTATCTCACGAAAATGTCTTAGATTTCATTGCACAATCAAACAATGTGAAGGAAAATGCAACTCATTCTCAAAAGATACAAGTAGGCTCTTTGGTAGAATGCGCAGTGCTCTGCAACGAACGTCAGTTTTGTCTGTCATGGTCATTGGGATGGAACGAGATTGTTTTCTCTTTGATAACAATGGAGGTCGCTATCTTTTTGCTGTAGAGTGACTGAGCTGTGACAACAAAGAAACAATACTTAAATAAAATTTGAAGCCATAGAACATCAGTTTTACCTTGTTAAAATCCTTAGGTATATGTTCTAAAATCCATTTTTAGTGTCATCATCAATAGAAGTACCTTTCCTTAAATGCTAATGTTAATGAACATGGTACAAAGAGTAGAGAACCATTTTGGAATCCGATCATATATGTACGAGTGTTAATTAAAATATTATTTATAATATATTTTATTGATTATTCCATTTAGTTATCTCGACCCCTCAAATTTATCCAATTTATTTGAACATAAATTACTCTTTGAAAATCAGTCTTTTAAAGCTTTTTTTTGGATCATCACTTGATGTTTTTTGGATGTATCTGAACTTTTCATATCACCAGGGCTGAAAGTTATCATTCTGATTGAACGGATTTTAAAGCCTCAGTTCAAAATATGACCCTTAACTCATTCTTCAATTGGAGCCTCATTGTCATGAAATTAATGAGGAATGGAAAAACACAGAATTGGTTACAGGGGTTACAATCTCTTCAAACCTTAAAAGAATTCTGAAATGCAGACCATGTCTCTCACATTGAGTTCTTCTTGGAACTGTTGTGAGTTTTTCAAACTTTCGGGAAATTTTATTTGTATTTTTCGTAGTTATAGTGCAGCAGGAATCAGAAATACCTCTCTCACCATCTTCAGTCTGCGTCAGATAACTCAACTGAAACAGTGTCTGCCTTCCTCTTAATTCGTATATCATACAAATATTTCGAATATTCATTCTTCAAAAGCAGTTAATGATTCTTTAGACTATCCCAATAAATCTGTCACAAAATAAAAGCACCCAGAAAAGTATTTTGACCAAGAGTTGCACCAACATATAATTGGTGAGCTAAATATACGAGGCTAGGGAGTATTTGTGAGCCTTTGAGGCTATATTATATAAAATCTGAGGAAGCTGTACGTGAAGTTGTGAGGTCCTAGTGGCTAGATTTGAATCAAGGCTTTTAAAAGTATTTGTTTTCATTAAAGGCTAATTAGAGTTATTTGAAAGTGAATCTTATTATAGTTTGCCCATAGAAGATTTTAATGGTGAACTAACGGAGTTTTCTGATTTCATGGTTGAGTACAAACGAATGGCTGAAGCTTTCGGTTACAATGATGCCAGAATGATTCATATTCATAAAATATTTGCGAAAAACAATTACGACCTTGGATGTACTCATATTCTAAGGTATAGCATAACGCTTACCGATGAAACAGCGTATTGCTATCCATATACTTTTGAAAACGAAATAGATTAAGAAATTAAGAACATGTTACACGGAAATAATTGAAACAAGTTCATCACCATAGGCTTCACCAGTTGTGATTGTAATAAAAAAGATGGATCAATCAGAATGTGCATCGATTACAGAAAAATGAATGAAGTAACATGAAAAGACATATCTCATACCAGTTATAGAGATGATGATCGATAAAATTAAAATGGTTACAATTTTTACAATAATGGACCTACAGAAGAGATACAATCAAGTAGCAAACTTTTGAAACGATAAAAGAACAATTAGTTAAAAACCATTTTTAAGATATCCAAATATGGTCAAACCATTTCTCTTAATGACAGACGCTGACGGATATGCATTAGGTGCTATTTTAGCTCAGCAAGAGGAAGGCGAAATAGATCATGTTATTGCATACGCAAGTAGAGTCTTAAAGAGACACGAGAAAAATTACGCTATCATTGAAAAAAGAAGCTTAGCAGTATTTTTTGCAGTAAAGAAATTTAGACATTATCTATGAGGGCATAAAATCGTTCTTTTTACTTTGCAATGGGTATTGAAGTAGATTAATCAGATGGGCTCTAACATTGCAAGAATATGACATAGAAATCAAATATAAAATTGGCAGAGCAAATACCAATGCTAACGCATTGTCAAGAATAGAGCAAGAAGAACCAGATGAAGATTTTACGGAAGAAGACAAGACCGTGCTTACAGTCATACGGAGAATTCGCAACATTGATACCAGACAGAGTGATCAAGAAGAAGATGAAGAGATTCGTCTAATTATCAGATCCTTAACAGAAGGAATGGTACAAGAAGGATGGACAAGATGGCCGAAATATAAGGATAAATTTAAACTTGTAAAAAGAATACTGTTTTATGAAGGAAAACATGAGCCAAGATATGTCCTACCAAGGAACATTTGGACAGCAGTAAGGATGCAATATCATGATGCATCCTTAGGAGGGTATTTGTCAGCCAGAATAACTCTTTCTAGAATGGCGAGAAAGTATTACTGGAATAGAATGGAAGCAGAAATAAGAAATTGGTGTCAATCATGCGCATTATATCAAACCAGACGAGGAACATGCGCTAGAAATGAAGTACCATTACAGCCAATATCAGTTCCATCAAAACCAACGGAGCAAACAGGAATGAATGTAGTAGGTTCACTACCAGAGACAATAAGAGAAAATAAGTATATTCTGGTGATGTCTTTGTCATGAAAAATCGGAAAGACCAGAAGAATCAAGGCATAAGAATTCGCCGTTATGAAATTTAAAATTGAGTTTCTCAAGTATATTTGGAAGTTTATTCTGTTCCATTATGTTTAGTAGGAGGTTGTTTATTTTCATCGATCTCATTTCTTGATCTTCCACGAGATTGAGTTCTGCAAAACAGGACAGAAGAATAATAAAAGCTTTATGATATTTGGATGAGTTGGTATGTATTTCTTTTTTCTATATTTATCTTGATCAGTCCTAATGATACAGACTGCAAATTTAAGTTTATTTCTCCGAGCCAAACGTTGTGATCCGACCGCTTTTTATAGTTCGAATTACATCTTGTATGTCCTTCACTCTTTTTGATAATCAAATGGAATTTATTGTTAAAGAATTTTATTTTTGACAATCCAGTTATGCCTGGGAACTGAGTAGCAGTTGAAGCTGATTTCAGGGGTTGTTTATTATCACTTGTCTGTTCTTTCCATGTTTCGCAAGAGTGTTTTGTACTCTCTAAAATTAAACTTCCTGGTAACGTTGTCATTTCTTGTAGAGTCTCTTTTCATAGATTTTCTACCATTTGAAGTACATGTATTTTGATAAGTTTCTATTTCCACATACTTGGTAACATTTTTGTGAGGAACCTCATCATGGGAAGATTTTTTCGTTTCGACCTGTTTTATTGGTTTTTTAAGGTATCTACCACTCCTAGATTCCCTAATTTTATTTTGCCTAATCTGTTTTTGAGAACTTTTCTGAAAGTGATCAATTTTGAACATAATATCTCCATTTCTTCTAAAGTAGTTTAGTGCATTTTTTATTTTTAAGACCTTATTTATTCCTCTACTTTTAGAGATCTCTTCTTTCAGTCTTTTCTTTTTGCCTTGTAAGTCTTATCAGGAGACTACAAGTATAGTTTTTTGTAATTTTAATTTTGCTGACTAGGGTTTTCCCTGGCACAGCTTTTAACTAGAGTGTGCTTGAGAGACTCATTGAGAAGTTTGATTGCTGTAAATAAAAATGATTTCACCCTCATTTTATTTAAGAAAATTTTTTGAATGTTTGTTTTTGAGTTTTGTTAGAGGGTAAGCTCTTTAGGTAAGCCCACAGCAACCTCAGTATAGGTCAGTGAGCTAAGCAAGAGTTGAGCCAACAAAAGGTTGATTTTCAAAGGGTGTTTGATCTTCAACCGAACACCAAAAACGAACATTATCATGCGTATTCCTTTAATTCACAATCGTACATATATGTAGGTTTTTTGTATGGTTCTCTCTCTTTTCTACCATATTCATTAACGTTAACATTTAAAAAAGATGGCACTATGAATAATGGTGACTCTATAAATGAAATTGAGAAAAAGTACCAAAGTAGTTTTAAAAAGTAAAATTTATGTAGAAGATCGTTCTATGGCTTCAAATTTTATTTAAATATTGTTTCGATGTTGTCACAGCTCAGTCACTCTACAGCAAGACGATAACGACCTCCAGTGTTATCAAAGAGAAAACAATCTCCGCTCCATCCCAATGACCATGACATACAAAAGAGATTTTCGTTGCAGAGCACTGCGCATTCTACCAAAGAACCTGCTTGCATCTTTTGAGAATGAGTTTTATTTTCCTTTGCACTGTTTGATCTTGCAATAAAGTCTAAGACATTTTCGTTAGACAATAACATTAATAGAAATGCTCACAATTGGATCCCATTGACTTTTGAAACGGATGACCATAAACATCGAATTCACATAACAATATGGAATATTTAGCATAGTCCTTTGACATAACCAGAGTTCTTGCAATCTGAAAACAAAGGTATTAACTCTTCTTAACTTCAAAATAAATAATAAGTGCCAGTCTCGTAAAATTGAACTGAGTTTTCATTTCTCCTTTCGGTGGAGGTCCACCGTAATAAAAGAGAAAGTAAAATGTTGATATTTTCGAAGAAAACGTTTTCTGTCCTTCAACGCTGGCGTAAAATGAGAGAGAATTCGTATGAAATTCTAAAACATCTTTTATAGAGAAAAATACATTAAAGTTTCCAACCGGCGTTCAAACGATTGTATAATATAAATTTCCTAATGACGTACACACTGCCAAGATCAATCAGCCACCATTTGATTTTATTCCGTTCTTCGCTTTCATGACACGAATCTGTGTAAATGAAGTAACACTGTCATTGTCAATCAAGCAATATTACTGTGGAGGATCTCGTTATCGTAATTTCCGTCCACTGCCAGAGATGAATACCGAGAACTGTGAAAGTTTGCAGAGTTTGTAAACGTCTTCCTTGATATCAGAACATCTAAACCAAATGTTATATCAAACGTAATAAAATGGTTCTGGTACCCTTAGAGACTGAAAACCTCATGATGAGAAAAATGCACTGTGCGAGCTTCATTTTCGTATTTGCAATTGAAAAATGTAAGGTGCCCCTGTATTTTGTTTTAAATACCATTGCAAGGAAAACATCCCACCTCATTCATTCCACTGCTTCGATGATATCGCATATAATATTTGTGTCAATCAATTCTTCTAACTTTCTTGGGCCCAGTGATGCATGAAACTATTTTCCAGTTTTCTTTTCAGAGCCATTTCAGTGATGATTGCAGATAATATTACAATGTCCATCATCTGTTTTTCTATTCGCACATAAAGGCCTGCTTTATCCCACCCATTTATCACGCAAGGCAGTCCTTCATAAGACCAGCTACATGAAACATCTACATGTTCATGATAAATATAACTCCTTTCAATCATTTTCAAAGAATGGGGACAATGGTAAGTTTTATCCTGTTTCTCTCTGCAAATGAAACAATGAAATGAATTCTTAAAATAGAAAAATGATAATTTATTTTATATATTATATATAATAATGTTACAGGGATATTAGTTTTGATTAAACTTAGAAAATTTGAAGAATACGCCAGGTTTGCCTTTAAATCAACTGACGACAAGAAGAACAATTAGCAAAGCAAAATAGCAAACAACAGTCTGACATCTCAGCCCGGTCTTTTCCAGAAAAATCTGAAAAACTTTCGACCCCTATAAAAGCCAAAATTCAAGACTTAAATACCGGAGAATCAATGTCAGTGTTCGAGGCTACAAGGGAACTTCAAAGACAGGAAGGTTAAATAGAAACTTGTTCACCCGGAGGAGGAGCACCTTGAATCCCTTTTATGAAAATCCCATAGCATCTTTGCCATATAAACCAATATAAAACCGGGTATATTCTGAATCATTTTCCAATGAAACTTCATTAATGTCTTTGTGTGTCACCCTTCAAAGAAAACCTTTCAGTCCCATTAAAGGTAAATATTTCTGAGCAAAAGGTTTACAAAAGAAAAGAAGAACAGAACGAATCATCGAGTATCTCAACAAATAATTATATAACATAATAAATACAAGGCTGTCAGAGACAAAAAAACCTTTAAAAAATTATTTTCTTTGACGAATGAACTCAGCAAACGAACATATTTCTACGACCAGGAAATAAAATAAAGCCAACGAATCTAAACTTTCTATCCCTTATGAAAATAATTCTTATTTCTATCTGTACTCTAATCTAAACCCCGATTTTTCCGGTTTCATTCAGAGAAATATGAAAAACCACTATTGAAGCAATCAAAAATGAAGGAAAATACAGTATAAAGAAACGACTTAACTTCGGAATGGAAAGAAAATATTCATTCTCCCTAAGATAACGTCAACCGTGTCCCGTGCACACGCTTCAATCAACTTCCAACAATACGCGACCAATGAAATAGTGAAAAGGAGTCAAAAGAAAACGGTGATTATTAAAATTAACAAATGCCATTCTCACAAAACAAAGTCAATCAATTACGATAATAAATCAATAAAACTGTGTGATCAATTATTATTGGTCCAATACAAAAGAATGGATTAAAGTGAAAATACATTTAAAACGATAAAGCAAATATAAAAGCAAAAATATCCTAAGAAAGCAATTAAAAAATCTGCAAAAGGTAATAGATCAACATTCTCAAGATATCAAAGAAAAAACATCTATGTTGCTATTTAATGTCACCAGAGGATCATAAAAGTGTATTAATTGGAGCCTGTACTGAATGTCCGTAATAAATTCACTGAGTTGGAGCAGCTCAAAGTAAAGATGACACTTTTGGCCCCGCCACACACAATTTCTTTAATCTATGTCCATCAACAATCAAGAGCATTTTTCTCGCCGTACCGGGAATTTTTAGCTTCAAATTTATTCACAAAGCCAGAACCAACACATTGGCAATAAATCATTCCCCATTTCTTAAGGAAAACCAGGCACGCCTATGCAAACGCTGCCATTCTGAGAATGAATCAATGACTTATGTGGTGCAGGTTTGCAAGAGCAATCTTTCCCTTATTGGACAAAGACATGATATTTTTCTGGAAAAAATCTTCAATGTCTTTCAAAAACCAGAACTCGTTGTACAGAATAAAATGCAATATCAATAGGTCCAAGACTCAAAAGAGAGAGTAGATTTGATCATTTCAAAGGTAGAGAAGAATATTATTTACTTGGTTGATTTAAAATGTCCAATTGACTTTTTACGAAGCTGTGATATAAGTGATAATTGAAATATCGTAAAGTATTCGGACTTGAAGAGAAAAATTAAACTGACAAAACCTGATTATAATATCCAACTGAAGACGCTGATCATTGGAGAGTGAAACAAGCCAATTATTGGATGAAATTTATCATAGGCCCATGCAGGTTGATTATATCTGTGGCACTTGTGCTTATTTATTTAATTTATGAGTCTGGCGCACGACATATTTGTTTTATAAATAAAATTTAGTAATAATAATAATCATAATCATAATAATAATAATGTAATTTAATAAAAATAATATTATTATAATTTATATCTGATATCACATTAAATAACCTGGGTTACAGCAGGAAAATAATACAGAGAAAATTTCATAAAAATATATCACTGTTTTACTGAGTGAAAACCAATGATTTCATATTGGAACATATTGCTTAGTGAAGGGGTTAATGGTCAGCCTCTGAAAATGTGTTAAACCTTACGGAAACCATTCTGCTACTGCGATACCACTTAAGTAAAAGAAAATAGTATCACCATTAAAAATAGTTCCGGGGTATAGGCCATTAAAATATTAACTCCGTCATAAATGTTTACTTCCTCACAGTATGTACAATATTCCTGAAACTATCCCTGCCATACATTGTACACAAATAGGATTATGAAGGCCTGGTCTTGTGTAATGAAGTTGAGAGTAAATGGTGTTAATTTGGATGGTAAAACATCATGCATTAAAGAGGTGGTTCAAATTGTAACACATCTGCGACTATCACTGATATATCAACGAAACAATGGGGGGAATGTGGAGGGAGTTACAATGATATTTAAAACAAATTTGTTGAGGGACATTTTACTTTTACTTGCAAATGTTACGATTAAACTCGCATATTTTATTTATCTGATTTTAACGAATACAGCCTCTAAAGTTACCAAGAACCATTAAAGTAATTTTAATCATTGATTTGGTTTAGATGTTCTGATATCGCGGAAGAAGTTTACAAACTCTGCAAACTTTTACAATCAATGGTATTTATCTCTTGCAGTGGACGGAAATTACGATAACGAGATGCGAAAGAGTAATATTTTTTGGTTGAGAATGACAGTGTTATTTCATTTACACAGATTCTTGTCATGAAAGTAAAGGACTGAATAAAATCAAATGGTGGCTGATTGATCTTGGCAATGTGTACGTCATCAGGAAATTTAGATTATACAATCGGGTGAAAGCGGGTTGGACACTTTTATATAATTTTCCTTATAAATAATGTATTAGAACGTCATACAAACTCTCTCTCATTTTACGCCAGCTATGATGGACAGAAAACGTTTTCTTCGAAACTGTCACCATTTTCCTTTCTCTTTTATTATTGCGGACCTCCACCGGAAGGAGAAATGAAAACTCAGTTCAATTTTACGAGACTGGCACTTATTATTTATTTTGAAGTTAAGAAGAGTTAATTCCTTTGTTTTCAGATTGCAAGAACTCTGGTTATGTCAAAGAACTATGCTAAATATTCCATCATGGTATGTGAATTCGATGTTTATGGTCATCCGTTTCAAAAGTCAATGGGATCCAATTGTGAGCATTTCTATTAATGTTTCTTTCTAACGAAAATGTCTCAGACTTTATTGCACGATCAAACAGTGCAAAGAAAAATAAAACTCATTCTCAAAAGATGCAAGCAGGTTCTTTGGTAGAATGTGCAGCGCTCTGCAACGAAAATCTGTTCTGTCTATCATGGTCACTGGAAGGGAACGGAAACTGCTTTCTCCATGATAATATTGCGGGGCTCTATATACTTGTCCCAAACTGATTAAAAGTGATGAAAAAACAGTAATATTTTGATGAAATGTGATAATTTCAATGTCAAGTAAAAAGCAAACCTTAGCAACGGTCTTCAAAATCAATTCACTTTGTTAAGCATCTCCTAATTGGTATAATTCATTTTCAGTGTCAACTTCATCGTTAGAACTGATATTTTCTTAAATGTTTAAGCTCATGAACATGGTAAAAAAATCTTCTGCACTAAGATAACGTCAACAGTGTCCCGTGCCCACGTTTCAATCAACAATACGTTACCAATAAAATACTGATACAAAAGAGGATAAGCAAGAAAACGGTGATTATTAAAATTAACAAATGCCATTCTCACAAAATGAACTCAATCAATTATTAGGTCTACAAATATAACTCCGTCGTTTTTACCCTTATTTAAAATAAAATAAATAAAAAACAACCAATGAAAATTTATAAAAGATTTTTATGAAAAATAATTTCCTTCGCTCATGACAACGTTTTCCCAATGTTTATGTATGCCATCATAGAAAAAATTATTTGATTAAGAGGCAATCCACTGGTCTAGCCATTTTTTTTACATCCTCATAAGTCATAAAGCTGTGCTCTGACAGACCATATGCCATCGAATGAAATAAATGATCATCCGACGGACCAATGTCTGGAGAGTATGGCAGGCGGGGTAAAACATCCCATTTCAACTGTTTTATAGCCTCGATAATAAATCAATGAAACTGTGTGATCAATTATTATTGGTCCAACACAAAACCATGGATTAAAGTGAAGATAAATTGAAAATGAAGAAAGCAAATAAAAAAGCAAAAATATTTTATAAGAAGATTGTGGAATTAGAAAGCCTTCGAAAGGTAATAGGACCACATCCTCAAGATATCAAAGAAAGAAATCCCCATGCTGCTATTTAATGTCACCAGAAGATAGTAAAAGATTACCTGGGGTTAAAATAGTTCACTGACATTTCGTCATAAATTTATTGTCACATTGATATTTTGTCACACTTTTATTTACCAAAAGGAAATTCGTTACACAGATAATTTATCACATTAAAAATATGACACATGGACATGACATCATAAGCATTTTTGGAATAATCACATTTCTTCTTGTAAAATTGCATTTCTCATGAAACGACGTATTGTAAAAACATCTCGCGGAGGCAAGAAAGTATTACATGAAGGTTTTTGTATTTAATACACAGAATCGGGAAAATGTACCATTTTGGAGATGTGTACACTGAAAAATATGCACAGGTTTATGTTCATCTAAAATATGAAATCTATAAAAAAATTTTTAATCAATTATATATCAAATTCCAATCAATACAAAAATATCAACAAATAGACAGAGCTTATTTTCTGTTTGATTTGGTTGACTGATTCAAAATAATCCGCGATTATACCACGCACCCGGTACATATATATATATATATATATATATATATAATTTAAAATTATGGAATAATAATTTATAATAAAAATAAAATTATTATAAAATATTTACTTAAATTAATTTATTCAAAAAAATATTTCTTAATTTATTTAAAAAAAATTAAAAATTCCATTATTTCACAAATTTTTTTTTAATAGTGTAAGTGATTTCTCCATTATAAATGAAATTATTTATTTTTGTGAAAAAATAATAAATAATAAAAATGAAGTAAAATAAATATTAATAATAATGGATTTTGGACGTCCTTGTTTGCGAAAGCTTTTAACTTAATTAATTCCTGACTCCAATGTCAACAACCCTTGCAATGTTTTAGTAACGTTATTGCTTCAAGTCCGAGACCAGATGGTGTTGGGACTTCTGATAGGATCAATATAAAAGGATAGTAGAAGATCTGGAGAAATGTAAAAATGACAATGATCGTTATGTTTTCAATATTGGCGGTGGTGACGATGGTGCCCATGATCAATGGTAGTTTTAACAAATGTCTACTGGCATTGTTAATTTGATATTGTCACTCATTTTCAAACAGGTTGGTCAGAGAAAGATCTTCAAATCCATAAGGACAAGGGTACTTTCTGCGACGCTATCAAGTTTTGTAAGATGAGAGGATGGAAGCTTCTCAAGATCACCAATCAGACAGCCAATGTAAATTTGATTCAGATATAGTAGAAATGATTTTATAAATGGTCAGGATGTCGCGCATTTGGCGGTTGCGAAAAAAGGCTTAAGAGACTTTTGGATTGATGTCAATGACATAGAGACACCAGGAGACTACAGAGACAGCGATGGAGAGAAAGTTAACTTCTTGTATGACACCATTTGAAGTAAAGGAAGTTATTTCACAAATATTATTTTTCAGAAATTGGGGCTACGGCAATCCGAAACCGGTATCTCCGAAGAAGAAAGAAAGGTGCGTCGAGGTCTCCAGAGACTGGAAAGGAAAGTGGAATACCCTGCCATGCAACCAAAGACGATTCATCGTTTGCAGTTCTCACAAGCCAATTGAAGAGGTCTGTAAGCTGGTGAGGTGATGGAAATAAATAAAACCCTTTGAAATAAAATTGATCTCTGACTCCCAGTCTTGTTGTTTTATATTTTACAAAAAAGTCACACAATTTTTTTTGAGTCACGTTCTGAATTTCATATTAAAAGTGGTTATTATTTAATGAAAATAATAAATAATAAATTTCGTAACAAAAACGAATAAAAAATTAAACTTAAAAATATAAATAAAATCTAAAAATAATAAAATATAAATAAAATATAAATAAAATAAAATATAAATAAAATAAAATATAAATAAATATAAATAAAATATAAAATAATATAACCGATGAAAAAATTAAAGAAATATAATATAAATATAGAAGAGAAATAAAATTGAAAAGTACGATTTGCTGTTGCAATGCGACTGGTAACGTTAAAAAGAAACTTACTGCAATCGGTGAATCTAAATCTCCCGATGCGTTTGGGAATCTCCGTTATCAGCCGACGAATATGTGTGCCTTGATGGTGATATAGACATTTGAGAGGAGCTGAATACGGTAGAGATTGTTGGAATTGATAAATCAACGAATAATTTATCTTCAGATGAGGAGGAATCTGTCAATGAACTAGTGCATATTCCAAGTAAAAAAAGTTATTGATTATCTTGATAATATTAGGAGATTATTGCAGGAGCTGACGAAAACCTCCTAAGCAATTTTCTAAAGTTTGAAGAAAAATCAGAATTACTTAGCAGCCGACACTGAAACAAAGAACATTGATTGAATCTTTAAATAAGATATTACATTTGAAATGTGACTTTGTTTTTTTTTCAACAAATAATAACTACAGTGAAACCTGCTTAAATTGAACACCACAGTGTCCTTGCTGAAAAGTTCAAATTAGAGAGGTGTTCAGATATTCAAGGTGTTCAAGTTAAACAGGTTACATTACACATCTGTTTACACTTTTGTTCAATTTTACAACGTTTTTGAAAAATAAAAATGAGGTAATTAAATTTAACAACTTAAAGTAGTAAAAAATTAAATAACAAATATGTAAACATTGATTCTTCATTAAAATATTGATCAATGGTGGTTGTTTTCAATACAGTTTTCTTTTTAGATAATATTATTCGTTATAATTCAGATAAAGAAGGTATTGCTGAATCCAAGTCATTAAAAATTATGTAATCGGATAAGGTTTTTAGACATCCCATTGCATTAGTCATTGATGGTTTTATTTGCAAGCTTGGTTCATCATTATCATCATCAGCTTCA
>JBBMKC010022482.1:0-18696 GCA_037834085.1 Bipalium vagum | reverse complement strand
TAATAATAATAATAATAATAATAATAATAATAATAATAATAATAATAATAATAATAATAATAATAATATGGATTATTTATTATTATTATTATTATTTTATTAGAAAAAAATATTTCTTAGATATATGTTATGTGATACTATAATAAAGCAATAATAATAAATTGAATCGTTATTAAAGAACCATTCAGAAAATATTTTATGGCAATGAATATCAGAAGAAGACTAATAAATGACGACAGAGAATTGAATCCATAAAATTACAAGTGAGATAGACTGCACTAAAAAATAAAATATTTATTTATTTTAACTCAAAAAATAAGTAAAATTATAAAAGTTTAATCTTCTTGAGCATAGATGTTGTATTGAAATTTCTGTCTTGTCTTTTTGCAGTTTTAATTTCAAAATTTTTTTCAAATTTAATTTTTATGATTATTATTATTTTTTATTATTATTAAAAATAATAATTATTAATATATATTAAATATTTTTAATTATTATTAAAAAATATATTTTTTTAAATATTTATAATAATAATTAATATTTTATTAATTATTATTATTATTAATTATTATTTTTAATTATTATTATTAATTATTAATAATGATTATTATTATTAATTATTATTTTTTAATTATTATTATTAATTACTATTATTAATTAATATTATTGATTATTATTATTGATTTTTATTATTAATTATTAATTATTATTATTATTGATTATTATTATTATTTATTATTATTAACTTATATTAATTTATTTTTGCTTTCTTATTATCCAATCATTTAATATACAATAAATATTTCACTAATATTTATAATAAGCCCAATTATGATAAAGATGAAAAGAAATAAAACAAAAAAGAATATCAAACGATAAATTTTGTTCAACTTGAAAATAAATAGAATAAAGACCACAAAAGATTAAAACAATTATTCTAAATAATGGTCAATTGTTTAAAGATGAAAAGTATTTAAGATTCGGTTTTTTTGTTTCATAATGGTTTTGCACGATGCAAAAAGATCGATATGTATTAAAAATAAAAATCTTCATTAGGTAATGATTAAAATATTTATTGTGGATCTCATCTTTTTAAATAGAATAATTAAAATCTCGGTATTTTATTGATCCTTTTATGGATTACTTGTGCGCTTATTTAAGTCTTGTGCTTAACTATTGATGATTCAATTTAATTATGAGACTTTAATCAGTAAAACTTCAAAATACATTTTATTACTTAACATACAAACATTAATTGAATAAACAATCTCTATCAATGTCAACTACTCTCTACCATCTATCTACGAAAGAACCAATGCCATCGGAATAAAACTCAGTAGTTGTTTGATCAGAAACCATTTTTAAGTCATTCTTTATGTCGTCAAGATTTTCATATTTTTTTTCCTTTAAGAAAGTGAGTTGTTGAGAGGAACAGATGATAATCTATAGTCGCAATGTCTGGTCATAGTTGATGTGGCAACACTTCATGACACAGTTGTCTTAATTTCTTTTGTTATTTTTGATACGTGTGTTAGCATCATGCTTAAGTATCTGTTCTTTTCTGTTAACCAAAACTGTCCTACTGTTACAGTAGCGTTCAGAGTCAATAAATTCACCATTTTTCAATAGTTTCCAATAAATGACACCTAAGCAATCCCGCCAAACATACAATACAACCTTTTTTGGGATCGCAAATGGATGTTGTTCAGCCGATAACCATTGCTTGTGATGATCAGGATTAGTGTTTTCCACCCAGTTTTTATTGGGTGCCAAAATTCTATTCGAAAATGGATTTCAATCATGTCTTGTGAAGTTTGCATTACACATTGTAACTCGCATAGACTTTTGTTTGTCCGATAAATCATATGGTTCCTATCTTTAATATTATTTCCCCGTTTTATGTAAGTGAATTTTTATCATCTCCGCATGACAATTAAAATTGTGGCCAATTATTTAGTATTTTTTTTTGGGTTCTCATTGATTAATCGCTTTCGCTTTTCAACATTGACAGCCGATGAACGGCCTGTTCTCCAGAGATCTTCAAGACTTCTTTTGTCATCTTAAAACTTTCTAAAACTTCTAAGAGAGTGTTCTACGTGAGGACAAATTTTTTTGTGAGGTTTCTTTATTTTGATGCCTTTATGATACTCATAAAACAAGCAGTGCTTCGTCTAAGTATTTGATATACTTTTGGCCCTTATGGTTTCCATAAGAAATATCAAATTAATAACTAAATTTAAATGTAATACATAAATTATATTATTCAAAAATATATAACACACACATTTTAACAAAGACTTTCAAATTGATTTAAATTGATTTCTTTAAAATAAAACGTTTGGATTTTGTAATATAAAGTGCTCACAATTAAATTGGATCCTTAATATATTATATATTTTTATTTATTTTATTGTATTTATTTTTTCCTGTGCCTTGATTATTTGAAATGATGAAAAACTTTTTTATTATAATTTTTATAATTTTTTTTTATAATTTTTTTATATTTTTATATATTTTTTATATATTTTTATTATTATTTTTATTTTTTTTATATTTTTATTATTATTTTTATTTTTTATTATATATTTTTTTTAAATATTTTTTTTTATAATTTTTTTTTTATATAATTTTTTGTTTCAATTTCACAGAAAAATGTTTTTTACACTTAGAAATTTCAATAATATATTTTTTATTTGATTGAAGCGGTTTGATTTAGTTTTGACATTACTTTGGCATGATCCTCAAAGACACTTTGAGTTTATTGATATACTTCATCCTTTTAAGTTCTTTATGAAAGCAAAATGATCTGAGATCTGATAGAAAAATAATTAGAGATGTCTCTTATTTCTTTGTTGTTTATTGAAATGGATGTTGAAATTGTACCAAAGAAACGAAATTTGTTGAAAATATTTAACGATCGGCAGAATATCAAGTTTTACATATATTTATCAATTTATTATTTTTTTCTTACGTTATTATATGAAACATTCGCTCATCCGGTTACCTAAAACATAGATATTCTTATAAGATTATGATGTGATATTAAATACTTATCACTTTTTCACTGAAAAATGAAACCTTTTAAAGACTGAAAAGATGTTAATATTAAAATATATAATATGAATATGATATAATTAATGATTACTCAATTGAAATAATTTAATAATAATAACAATAATTAATTAATAAGAAATAGTAATAATAATAATAATTAAACATAAGCCATGAGAATAACAACTTTATTGTAAAATTTGTTTTAATGACATATAATGTCATTAAAAAATAAAAGCTTAAAGCAGATATGACTTATTAATTTCATTGTTTTATTAGGTTGATAGGAAAATAATTGCTTTTTTCATATATTCAAACTTGACAAATGATCTTTTTAAAAAAAGATTTGTGTGATTTGATTTATTGATTGATTTTTTCATTTGAAATAGCAGATGTTTTGAATATGCCTCGGTTTAACTTTATTATTATTACTAATTTCTATTATTTTAGAGGTCATGTTAAAAAAGCCAATAACAATTATGTAATAAGCTATTTTACTGTATGAGATTAAATTTGGCAATAATACTGAATAGATTAATTGTAAAATCAATGAAGCATTTGGTATGGATACAGCAAACGTGCGCATCGTGCAAAAATGTTTTAAATTTTTTTAATTAACAAAAATATATAATTCACAAAATATTAGAGGTGTGTGAAATTTCTTACATCTCTCTAAAATTTTCAAAAATTATAAAACGTTTATTGATTAACATAATTGCTATTTTTGGCATTGAGAAAGAAAATTCGAAAATTTCAATTTTTTACTTAATTAATGATAAGAAAATACATAACTCTTCATTAACAAGATCAAAAACAGCCATGGATAAATTTTTACTAGGTAAAACAATATAAGATATGGTGTGGTCATCTAACTTATCTTCTGCAATCTTTTTTCTCGATTTCTTTGGTGAACCTCATGAATTTATATATATTTCTAGTACTTTGATATTATTATTAAAATTATTTTATTAGAAAAAAAAGGTGTTTATAAGATTAGAGACTCGACTATACATAGTGAGGAGTACGGCATAATATAAGCAGCTTAAAAAATTCATTTAGATTCACACCGGGTACCAAACTGTCTCCACTGACAGGTTCTACCTGTCTAGAGATATTAAAATTATTTTCCGACTGACTTTCTGCGCTTTTATCAAATTTCCCTACATAACAGGTACTGAGTTTTTATTGAAATCTTCCAATTTTTTCTCGGTCTAAGTCTAATTCAATCCTGATATGTACCATATCTAAAAGTATCAATCCTATGGGCTTACCAGATAGATCCTTTGACATCGAATATACTATAATTAAACAGAAATATTACTAAATAATGAATATGAATTTATCGATTTTTGTTTCAAAATGTCTTATGATTATTAAAATTATTTAAACAAATCAATAATGATACTTAATTAATACTTAATTAATTATTAATAATATATGATGTGTACTTAAACTTTATAACATAACTAGTATTTTTATAAACTGTTAATTTATCAGCGCTACAACAAGATGTAAGGATTCCATTTATTCTTCTGTAGAGAAAACAAGTCATACAGAATGTTACATTTTTCATCTATCTCTTGTCAAGCTCAGTTTTAAGTTTAACTTGAGTTTTTTCATCTATATTGTTCCAGGTCTGACGAAGAAGAAAATGTCTTCCTTAAAGCTTATTTTCGTTGATGGAGTAAAACTATTATCACTATCTGTTACTTCTAAATCAAACCGGATATTTGTATAGTCTGCAGTCTGGTTTATAAGTAATAAATATTTTTGTTTAAATAGGAATGAGAAAATATATTTTCTTATAGATCATTTCATCTTTCGGATAAAAGATGAGAGCTGATTATATTTTCAAATATTATTTTTATAACAAATAAGGTTTTTAAAAAAATTTGCAACAATTTTATATTTTTTTATGGGAAACAATAAATTAAATGTTAAAAAATGTTTGTTTTATTTTCGCAGTCTGGTCATCAATCATTCCTAGTTTAATCAATCCATTTAGTTTTCTGTACATAGATTTATGATGTCTTATAATAAAAGTTATTATAATTCTTTTTCATTTCCCATCATAAATGGTTTTTTGTCTGCTTGATGGACTTTTTCAAAACAAACATGTTCAATCTCCAATATAGAATTATCTAATTTTATTAAAGAAACGTTTGATCTTGCATATCTTTAAGATCGTATGATTGACGTGTGTACATGTCGTTTAAGGTATGGCGTTTCTCATTCGTGATTTGAGTTTTTTCTTCGATATATTTCTACTTCAGTATTTTTGATGATTTCAATATTCAAATCTATAGCGTTATTATAATATTATTTAAACAAGAGTGTAATTAAATATTTAGTGTATATATATTTTTACTTAGTTTTTTTTAAGAACATTTAAAAATCCAACACTAAAGTTTAACTGGAATATATTTTTAATAAATTTTATTACTTTAGAATTTATAAACAAAAACGCAAATTAAATATTTGAAATAATATTTTGACTTCATGTGAAGTAATTAAAAATATTAATATTATTAAATTTTATTAATAAACTTTTGTACTTTTAAGTCAATAATTTCACTTAAATTTTTATGTTTTACAATTTCTTCGGAAAAAATAATTTTAGGAATTTCTTTATATATTATGAGTTTTAAAACAGATGAAAAGAAAATAAAAATTAATAAAATAGATAATATTGATCAAATATACTAATCAGATGAAATCAATCATTTCATGTTTATTAATGATAATAATTAATTAACCATAGACATTAAACGAAGGTTTTAATGTCTGTTTTATAAAAAACATTTTTCAAAATGAGTAGAACGTTATTTTCCGGTTATTATAAAATCAAAAGTTAAACATATTTATCTTTATGTTTATTTGTTCTTATTTCAAAAATCTAACTAGATTGACAAGATTCAACCAATGAGCTGAATAATTTTGGATGATAGTATGAATTTCGAGCTACTGTGCATGTACAGTTTAATTCTTTGAGGTAGTCTAAAAATAACCCCCGATGCACATTAATTATAATTATTAATTATTAATTATTAAATACCACAATGACTCAAAGGGTTAACTGATACATTCACAGGAATATTCCAACTGTTGCAAAATATTATTTATTATTCGAAGAACTAAGAATTTTTAAGGGTCAATTTTTTGTGAAATATGCAATAAAAACATTAATAAATATAAAAAATATAAATATATAAGGCATGACGTTGGAAAAAGAAATTTAATCAAATAAGTGATTAATGAATTACTCGTGTGGTCATAATTCAATATTTCGACAAAAAAACTCAGTGTGAACTAAACGGTAAAATGAAAATATTAGTAATTGATTAAAATAAGAGAAATAATTGATTTATCTTTATATGAATATAAAAAATAATTAATTTTCTATTCCGAAAAATGTATTAGGGTTGTACATTATATATTCATTGTGATAAATTTTTTTTCTGTTTTTATAATTATTACTTTTTCTCTCCCATAGAAAAATTATTTCGTCAATATAAAAAACACCTGACTCAAAACTTCGATAAACTTTATGAAATATTTATGAAAAAGAGAACTTTTATCACTTTTTGAAATTTCTTCATATTTCATTCACTCTTTAGCCATTCCTCTTATCATAATGTCATTTCTACCCATACGAACGCAAATTTAATCTCTTTTGACTAAAATGCTTATTGTGAAAATATTTGATTATTCGCAAAGTTACTTTGGTTCTCTTTTTATTAAAAATCATGTTGATCCAGCGATTTCTGCCATTTACAAGATAATTTTTAAGAACTCATCAGCATAGACTTTGTTCTTCTTGCAAAAATCAGGTTCCAGTCAGCAGTGATACCTTTTTTTAAATTGAACATTCTGTCAACATTAAACAAGACTGAGACATTTTAAGAAGTTCTCAAAAAACTTATGACTCTAATTAATAAAATTGAAACTTTTTGGTAAAGACGATATTTTCAAATATAATATTATATATTGTACACACTATCTGCAAAAGGTATTCGTACTATTTCATAATAAAGTTAGATTTAGAAAAGAGAAAGAAACTTGTGAAATGAAACAAAGTATTTTTATTGATTTAACTCCTTGCATTTAACAAAACCGTTTATAAAATTTAATTATAAAGCAAACTAAAATTATATTAAATAAAATTTATGCAAATTCTAACAATATTGTTCATATCATTTTGTTTTAATATTTATTGACCAATATATTTAAAATAAAGGTAAATAGTTATCATTGACTAAGCATTAATTTTACATAATAAACACATGTAGTCTTTCAGCAATCAAAACATTATAATGGGATTTAGGTTAAAAGAACACTCATCTGATTTCAGAAATGCATTTCTAAAATTAAGAAATGATGAAATCAGCTTTTGTCAGATCTCCACTATTTTACAATGTCCAAAGTCAACTGTCCAATTCATCGTGAAAAAATATTTCTGTGATAATAATTTTTGATAATTTTATGATTATAATTGTTCTATAAAAACTTTAAAATAAAAATTGGGAGAGATACTATATCGTTACCGATATCTTTTATCTGAATTTTTTCAAGCTTTTCTTCAGTAGTTCTAACGACTTACTTTGCTTAAAATATACATTCAACTTAAATATTCTCAAGGTTAAGTAACTTTTCATATTCAAAGTGAGAGAGTTAAGATACAAACGATGAATTCAATTCTTCACAATGAAATTGGTTTTGATCAGATCAATCACCGGTCTATAACTGGTTCCTTTGAGGAATGATTTATTAAAATACATGAACTGATTTGTTATAGCTGTCTTAGTAGTGAATAACAGGTATAATGAATAACAGGTATAATGAATAAACTTCAAGTGAAACATTCCACATTGAAATAAGCTTGAAAAATAGAGAGATGGAGAAATACTTTGAATGCAGAGTATAAATTGATTAAAATTATTAAAGAAATATATATAATTTAAACAAGGGCAGATTAACGAACATTGAATAACAAGGTCGTCCTTGTTCAGAACTGTTAAGAGAATATTGTGATCGGGATACAAAATTAATATTGATTAACAATGTATATCCAAAGATACTCCCTTTTAACATATACCCAAGCCCGGCTACTGCGTTGTTAAAATAATTTTTTGGATTATCTTGTTCTGGAGTAAATAAAAATAAAAAGAGAAAATTTAAACACAAACGCATTTTTCTGACACCTTAGACTCTCAAAGGGCTGATAGACTTTTTTGTAAGATAAATATTATTTTAAAATAATTTTTTCATTATATTCCTTCAAGACATAATCGAAGTCTTTCCGAGAAACAAAGCAGCATTCTTCAGGACAGAATCTGATAATTATTTTCCATTTGTTTATTAATATTAAAACAAACCCAATAGCAATTGTAAAATTGCGAGGATTTTTACCAGAAGATTTTGTCTCGTTATATAAGATTATTTATATTTCTCAATGATATTCATATTGAAACTGGTCATTCTGATATATGGATTTACGTCTGGGAATTACGGATATATTATTGTTAAATTAAATTAATTTTAATCAATTTTTCATTAATCCTCTATTTTAATGGAAAAAGTAACAAAATGTAGAAATGTTGTACGAAATTAATTTTATTTCCAATTATGTTACTAAGACCTATTATGTTACTATCAACAATTAATATAAAATTCAAGATAATTATTTATATTTAACAAATAAAATTAATTTGTTTTAATAAACAAAAATTACCAATCATAAAATGTATTACGAAATAATTACGAACTCATTTATGATATACAGTTTTTAAATTTTTGACATTTGTAATAAATGCTCATTTAATCAATATATTTTAATATTATTTATTTATTTGTTAATTATTATATTTATGTTTTTGATAAAGATGTAAAAGATTTTATTTTAATTAAAAAGATAATAATTTTATTATAAAGATTTAATCGTCAATATTTTTAAAAAATTCTTAATATTTTATTAATATTAATTTTTAGAATGTTTTAAAATATTTATTTCAAAGAAGGACACCATTTTGAAGACTATTACTTGATTAAGGGATATAAAAATTTTTTTTAATTAAAATTTTTCAAAAACATGTATTGGTTGATGCGTTAATATTGCTGGTTTGTTTAATTTCACTAAATATTCACAAAACATTGAAATTGTGTATAAAATATAGTTAATGAATAGAGAAATTAATTTTAAATTTGGTACTTATGTACTTTTAAAAGTAATATTTAAACAAAAACTAAAATTTAACAAATAACTAAACATACAGTATTAAATAACATTATTAAATATACAGTATTAAATAACTACAAAACAAATAACGAATAAATATGCTATTAGAGTTCATATTTATTTTTTAATATTCATTTTTCAAAATTTAACTAATATTTTTGTTTATCTTATGATTTTAATAAATGTATTAGTTACATATTTTATTAATTTATTACTTAAATTTCTTCATCATCATACTGAAGTACAAAACATGTCAGAAATCATTAATTATCGTGAAAATGATAAGATATATTATAAAATCAATACAATAATTGATACAGAAATAAAAGAATCCTTCGATTTCCATTGTGCATTTTGCATGGAAAAAATAATTTTTCGAGATCTACTTTTACAGAAGAAAAATATGTCGATTTAATTTCGTTAACTATTTTAATTAGTTATTAGATAATTTTTAGTTTTGTTTAAATATTACTTTGAACAAGTGAGGAAATTATAGTACCTAAGTACTTTTAATTTATTGAATAAAAATAATTTTAACTTGGCTTATGAAAATGATTGGACATGTTAATAGGAATAATAATTCGAACATATTTTATTTATCAAGTTTAATATAGGAGTAAATATTAGATTGGTTATCATAAGCGTTTGTTTAGCTTATAAGAAAGTATTGAAATGACGAATATATTTGTCTTGTATCACCGAGATCAATTTCGATTTTTGTAATAGAATGTTTTATGTAAGAAACCTTGACTTGAAATAAGACTTCCTGAATCAATTTCTTCAGGAACACTTCATGTCAAACGACTTGAAAATATGCTAGTAAACATTTTGTTAACTAAGTAACAGATTTCTGACATTAGTACGAAAGGAAAAGTGGTTAAAATTAAGAATTTACGAAAAAAAATTCATAGTTGTTTTTAAATCATACAATGAACATTGGAATTTATCGCCAACCGGTGATATAATTAGTGGTAGAAATTATGCAGATGCAACACGTTTTAAATAGTGTATGAACCTGAGTTGCATGAACTATTACTTTTGCTCTGTTGGTGATTGAGAGTAATCATCAGAAAACGGGCTTCATAGACAGAACCCTGCTGACTAAACAACCATACCGGAGGATCATCTGGAATCAGCTGAAAATGAGTGTTCCTCGAGATGAGCTGTTATATTAATAAATTTTTGTTTTTTTCTGCCAAATAACCTGAAAGTTCGATTTGCAACAGAACAATCTTTGATCATTAAGTTTTCTCAATGACAAATTGGAATATTTCACTTCACCTGATATGGCTGCCTGACCTAGCCCCCAGCAATTCATATTTATCGATCTCCTAAGTACTGCATCTCTGGAATACCCTTAAAGTTTTATGTTCATTGATAATTTGATTTGCTATTGAGATTGCGGATATTTTTAAAGGAATAACCGAACAATTAATTATACGTTTGGAAAAATTTATTTACAATGATGAAGACTGTACATTAAAATGCTTTCGTTTGATAATGATGTAACTATGTATTGTATTAATATGTTTATTATATTATAACGTTTCTATTTGAATCCGCACTATTTATCCGTCTTACAGAAATTGAACCAATAAAGATAAAGAGTGAGACAGACTCCATTGCTGTTCTGTATTGATAAAAATAGGAGGATTAAGTAATGTATACGGTTTATAAATGGAATTTTCTTAAACTAAGATCTGTTGAAAGTTTATTTTTATTTATAAACTTACAGACAGTAAAATATTATTTGAAAAATTACAATAAGACAAGTTCCAATGAAATGCTTTTTATTTACTATTTAATATTAAAAGAACAATGAGAAATTCCACCAGTTACTGTTGTTTTATTAAATAATATACTATTCTGATTTTTGCATTACTATTTTATTATTATTATTATTATTATTATTATTATTATTATTAGTAGTAGTAGTAGTTAATATATTAATTAATTAATTTTTATTTATTTATTTATTACTCATTAAATATAACACCTCAGAAATATTAAGATTTCTCTATTGAATCTCTCCTTTTCTTACTAATTTTAATTTTATTTAATTTAATATTTCAATCTTTTTAAATTAAATATAATTTCAAATGATTTGGTTTCATAAATTGTCCTTTTTGTTACCAATTTTCTTTTTCATTATAATCATCACTTTGTTTTTTTTCTTTATTAATTTATCCTTTATGATTTGATTGATTTAAATTATTTTCTATCATTTTCTGAAACTGTTAATTTCATTTGAACATGGTTTATTGAACATTAATAAAAAGATAAAATAATAATTAATAATAATAAAAATCATTAAAAATATAATTATTTAAAACAAATAGAATTATAATTTGGTATAAATACAATTTTATAAAATACAAAATCAGAAAAGGGATTTTATATATTAATTCCCAAATTATTGTTAGGTTAAAAATAAATTAACTAGGTCTTTCATTAGATTTGTATTGAACCTAATTAAATCTTTAGAAAATGTCAATCAATGTAATCAATCTTTACTCAGAAAAATGGGGTTAATTATTTTATTCAAATAAGAGATCGAAACTAATCCAATCTATACTAATCTGAATTTTTAAATTTATAAAAAGTTGGGTTGAGCAAAAACCTCTTTTGTCATTTTCATTTAAAATTCAACCGTTTATTTTGAAGTGATAATTAATAAAAAAAATATTAATTTTGCTTATAACGTAATTTTTGTTTTAATATTGATTTAAAAACATCACCAATTATATGACTATTTAATTATTTAGTAAACAATCTTCATAATGTTTGATGACTAGGGCAATTTTTTGTTGCACTAAAAATGATAAAGTTGCATTTATTTTTTAAAGTTGCAGTTACTTTTTAAAAGTCATATATATTATAAAAAAAGAAAACTTCTAAAAAATATTTTATTACTTAAAACTCGTCTTAACGCTTTGGGCAGTATCTATGTGTAATCAAAATATTTTTGTGCAAGCTTTGGCTAAAAATTTCTTGCAAATCTTTTGGTAGATGTAAATCTTTTTTCTATTGATCTATTGGTAGATTCACATCAGATAATGGTTCTTTAGCTTGGTACCTGTTCAACTAAATTATAATCTGAGTAGATGAGAGTTTAAACGAAATTTTTCCACATCAATTCTTAAACTGATAATTAAGATTAATTAATTTTACAGAATTAAGATTTTCTTAATAATCTCTCCAAATTTTTTTAAAAATAGATACGAATTTGCAAGCTTTCAGGAAGCAAATGATACAAACAAAGAAACCATAAGATTCGGTATTTGGATTTTAAAATGAAGAACATCTTGATGAACAATTTTCGACATAAATCATCCCAATTTAAGATTTACTGAATAAATAGGATCGCGCTGAGGATCTCCCAGGTAACCTGGTATCGAAGGGTTCTTGACAATAGGGAGAAAAGGATATGAAATGTAATTTGAATCTTTTATGGGATTGGTTAAACTTTTGGTTGGTGATAGTCAAACTTTATTTGTGATTTAATAAAAAAGAGTAAAATAACCACAAGACAAATTCATAAAATGAAGAAAATAGCGATAAAAACGCTTGTGAATGAAGAAAAATATCAATTTTGGAAATGAGCACAAGTTTTTTGACACAAGTCAAGAGAAGATACAACACCGGAGAAAAAGAAGATACTAAAACAAATGAAGAATAAAAGGAAATCAATTGAAGGTTTTAAAAAGTTTTATTAAAAACATATTGTGTTTTTTCTAAATAAAAAAAAGAATCTGAAAAAACGATAGTTAGTCATTTTAAACTAATATAGCCTTCATGACAATTAAAAAGACTCAAATTGAATTCCTTACTTAAAAAGGTAAAATGGTGCGATTTTTTATACTGGAATTCATTCTTTGTCTGAAATATATAAAAAACAGATAAATAACTGTTGTCCATGTTTTGATTGTCATGGGTATTCCTATTAGGTTCACTTAAATTTTTCATTTTAAACATTTTGGATCTATTAAAGTCTGGCTTGGTTACATAATTGGTTACATAAAGTGTTTGTCAGATTTATATATATAAATTATACTGGATAAAAGAGCATATAACATTTTGCTAAAAAATAAAAAAGTGGTTAAATTCGATAAACAATATATACAGATGAAGCTCAATCTTATTTTGCCTTGGGTAAAACAGGTTCAGGGTATACACATGAATCTGTTGTTCACAAGTATCATTTTGTTGACCCAGAAACAAGAGTTCATACACAAAATGTGGAAAGTTTTAATAATAAACTGAACAGAAAATCAAAGAGAGGATAATGAATTGATGAAGATAAAAGAGATTTCCTAAATGAATTTATGTTTCTATATTGGTTTTAAAAGAAACCATTTAATCAAATATTATTGATGTTAAAATATAATAAAGTTTACGATTGTCAGAAAACTAAAAAGAAAAATCAAAGGCAGGAAAGGAGTTGATGAAGATAAAAGGGAAGATTTCCTAAATAAATTTTTTGTCTAGTGATTGCCAGATTTAATAGATCCTACCAGTGATCAATATATTTACAAGTAAAAAATCAATTTATATAAAATTTTATTTCATTGATTTTTTAAAACGAATAATTGTATTTCAAAAAATTCACAAGTAAAAATTAAAATATATATAATCGAATTTCAACAAAAATCGAAATATTTTTAATCATAATAATATTTTCGTATAAACAATAATTTATTATTTATTTATAAAATATTTTCATGTTTTTATTAACATTCTCACGGTAAAAATCACTTTATTTATATTTCCAATTGCAACTTTCCAAAAATATTAACGACTGCAAAATGTTGATAGCGATTTCTGTATATATTTTCCAAGTATAAACAATAATTTCAGTTAGAAGAAACGTTAATAATAATATTGCATAATATTATAATATTCTAATAATATTATAATATTATAATTCCAGATTTGTTTAATCAATGAAAAAAATTTTTAATATAAAAACTGAAAATAAATTAATAAAAATTATAGAACATAAATTACGAATACAAATCAAATTTAGTGATGCAAAAAATTTTATACGGGCGTCATTTGGGTTCATAAATACTCCAAATTCATTTTCAACATTAATGAATTTTGTTTGATTAATATCTTTTATAAAATGTTTAAGGAAATTAGAAAAAAATTTCGTTTCCAAAATATTAGCAATCCCATTTTTTAATTATGGAGTTTTTCGTAAAGAAGAAATTGGAGAATTAAATTTTGTTTTAATATCAAAGAAAATTTGTTTTAATATTAGAATATTTGTTTTAATACACTATAACAAAGAATCAAATAGCTAAAAGGTGAGGACGAGTGGATATAAAAACGGCAATTAATAATCGTTATTCAAACGGATTCAAAAGTTTCAGAAATTCTACAGATGAATGTGAAATGTAATAAACAAAACAAAACATTTATTAAGAGATAATTTACAAATTAACAAATAATTGTTGATATTTTAATTACATCATAAATTTTGATTTTTGATTAAATAAATGACAAAAGAGGAGTTCTACTGAAGCTCACATGGCGACCACTCCACCTGCGATCCTGAATCGATTTATTCCAAAGATTTATCGAAGAGAAAATGGTTTGGAAAAATTTATCAAATGGTGCAATCGATATTTCGATCTAATCTAGAATAAGAAAAAAAATTGGGAATTCTAGATTGAAAAAATGATCCAAGAATATGATCCAAGCGGAAGAATACGTTGAAACAGCAGTAAAAGTGGCAAATTTTGAAGAGGTTGAGACTAGCTATCATCTCTGAATATTGAAAATCTCTATAATATGGATGACCAGTAATATTTATGACACTGTTGTCTCTGGTAACATTGCTGCTAAAAGTGAAGTTCTAGATTTTGTGCAACTTCTGTCACTGGCAACAAAATATTGTCAACTGTCATTTTGTAAGCACAGACTGAATCAATAAAGATTTTATATGTTGTTGTGCTTCTATATTCTGATAAATCTTGAAATAATTCAAAACTTGAATAGAATTACTTTTTCCACTTATATTTAAACACAGAGAACAATTTTGTTTGTATTCAAAGAAAGTCATGGATTTATAACACAAGAAAGATTTATGTGACTCCCTTTGGATTAACAGGAATTCTTCAACTAGCCGATATATTCTGGTTTAAATATATTAGATTCATAATTCGCAATTATGTATTGGGTTATTTCCAGTCAGATGAAGGCTTGAAAAGGAAACATTAAAGTGCCTTCCAATGAATTCATTTCATGCTAGTTGCTGAAGGCATGGAATACATCAGATACGGAATTGATTTCAAAATGTTTGATTTTTTTTGAATGACTAAAATGATTTAATAATTGCACAATATTAACAGTTTGGTGAAAACTTTCATAGTTCGATATCACGAAAACGAAGGGGTTTTTAATACCCGAGACACCAAAATCTGATTATATAGAAATATGTGACGAATAAACGCTTTTTATCTAATTTTTCTTTGTTCACAAAACTACTCAAAAAATTCCCTATCCCTCAATTTTGCCAAACCTTTTTAGACCAAAAATAAATTCTCTTTGGGAATTTTTTGAGATTTTAGAATAAAAAAATTATAAATACAAAAGACTTCACAAAACTTTAAAATTATTCATTTTTTTTAATAATCTTTACTTTTACAGTTCATTTTCTTTAGAAAGTAAAGAACTTGTTAATTATTTTCCATTGTCGTTTTTCTTATTTTATTTATTTTTTTTACCAAAAATTTAATAATTTTTTTTTCTTTAAAATTTTGTTAAATTGTTTTCACATCAATTAGAAAAAATCAACTTTTACAAAACTCCGGTATGTTTCAAAATTATTTTATTGATTTTATATTATTATCATTTCATTTTTATCATTTTCATTATTGAATATTACTTGTGAAGACTACAAGAATATTACGAAGACACGTTTTTTGATTTGATTAAAACATATTTGATAAGATTTCAAGTTAATTATTAAATTAAGAAAAGAGTAATAATATTCTAGGAAATGTTTTAAAGAATCAATTAAATAATTATTTATTAATAAATTTTATGAAATTGAGATTAGAGCTGTATGTTCTTTTAATTGATAAAAGCAAACAGGAAATAAATAGGAAATAAAACATCCGAGAACGGCATCAGACGAAAATTGTCTTGTTCAGCATTAGGTTATATTGGGAAAATTTTCAAGATTTAATGACGAGCCAAAGATAGTGAAACCAACTGAAAGATTTTCCTTTCACATAGTATTATAGTTCTTATTTGGTTGTTTATTTACAATAAAATTGTCTACTTTTTATGAAGGAAAAACCTATGGAATATGTCATTTATGAATATTATCATATTTTAAAAATATTAATTGGGGATATTAAAAAACTAAAGTTTGATTAAGGATTCATTTATATAAAGTATATATCGAGTAAATATCCGATTTTAAAATATAAAACTGTTACATACGTGGTGCACCCATTAAATACTTAGACTAGACAGGAAATAATTATTTCACAAAAAAGATATTGAAAGTGATTTATTTTAAAATTCAATAGGTAAAGATAAGTTATTTTTGTTTTTCTAAATTATTTTTGTTTTTAGGATAATTGAACTATTTCAAAAAATGACAATTTTGAATATCTTAGTGTAATCATATTTCTGCTGCTGAAGCAAACAAATTTCCAAGAAATTATTAATAAACAGCACGATGCTTACAAGAGTGAGTGATCTTGTAAAGTAACAATTTATAATAAGATTCGCGAATTCAAAAGTGACCGAACTGGTGTTTTTAATTTAACATCTCAAAAGGTATATTGCATATGTTTCTGCATGAGATTGGCATTAAGAAGCTGTTTTCGCGATTTCTCATAGATGATATGCAGCAACACCGACTGAAGTGTTGTCAGAAAAATTTAGAGATCTGTAAAAATCTAGCAAATGCTTTTTTCAATAACATACTCGCATAAGATGAAACACCCTTGATATATACAAAATACCGGAAAGAAAACGCGAATCTGCCGAATAGAAGATGCCAAGGGAGAAACACTAAAATGAGAATTGGCACATCTCACAAAAAATATCTGATGTTAACAATCTTTTGGAATATGAAAGGCATTATCATAGTCAATTTTGTAGCATCTGATGTCAAAATCAATTCAGAATATTATGCCCAACTTATAAAGGAAGTAAGAGGAAAACGGCAAAAAAGAAGAAAGACTGAACTGTGGCTCATGCGTGATAATGCCTCAATCCACATATCACATCTGACAAAAGAAAAAATTGATTCGTATTGATTATCACTCGTTTCTCACACATCATACAGTCTCGATCTTGTTCCCAGTGACTTTCACTTCTTCCGACAACTGAAGTAGGATTTGCAAGGAAAATTATTTGATTGTGCATTTGATTTTCAGCACTACGTCACTGATTTTTTGATTTCTTACTCCAAAACCTTTTATGAAAAAGGTATTTTGAATTTGTTGTCTTGTTGGCAAAAATGTGTGGAATTTTGTGGAAGTTATATGGAAAAATAAACATAGACTTGCTACATTTTTGTTACTGAAAGTTTAAAAATATTGGTTGTATATTTTTTGTTCAGTCTAAGTACCTAATGAGCGCACTACGTATATTCAACAAGAGATTCCAAATTTTTGACGCCGTAACATCTATTTATTAAAATCTAATATTTTTCTACAAAATGATCATCATCTTTAATACACTTATGTAAGCGATTATAAAAAAATATTATAACATTTTGACACACTTTTCGGTAATATTCTAGCTGTCTCTATTTGAACAATGTCTTTCAGGTCTTGGATGTTTTTTACTTTTTTTCTATATACCCATGTTTCCAGATGTATCAAAAGAAAAATCAATTAATGTTAGATTTTGAAGAAAAGGTGGATTATTAATTTTTATGAATTAGTCTTTCGCACATTGAAATTCTTTCAATATAGTTGTGTTTTAAATCATGGCTGAATAAAGTTGAAAAGGGTTTTGTACTATATTGTATTCAGCTTTAAAACTGCATCCAACCTTCTTCTGGACAATTCTTACCGATCTCTCAGATGCTTCTTCACAAACTTGACTTATTTTACATATTTTTTCATCTTAAATTTATGGTCACCCAAACTTCCAAAAATCAGAAACACTCCAAGTATTTTTGAATTTTCCAAAAATCTTTCTCGTTGTTCTCGTAGGAATTTATTTCCATTTCAAATGTTCTAAATACCGTCGGACTAATGTGGCTGATTCCATAATAGCTACAGGTGAACAATTTGCACTCTTTCCTCTATGGATAATATTATTAAAATTCGAATTTACTGCAATTAAATTGTATAAAATTGATTTATTATTTAAATATAGGTAATCTTTTTTCTTAGAAAAATTTAAATTGAATATATTTAATTAGGAGATATATA
>JBBMKC010022481.1:0-29600 GCA_037834085.1 Bipalium vagum | reverse complement strand
ACGGCTGCGTTGTAGTTGTCAGATATTCGAATCTTCACTTGTCTTCTATTTCCTTCTCTTTCTTAAAAGACTATTTATACCCGCCGGTTACATCTGGGAGAGGCACTTTCGCATTTCAGTTTCGATTTCGGTCTTGAATAAAGAGAAGTAGAAAGAGAAGAGAAGTTAAAAAAAATTTTAAAAAGCACTGAAAAGAATGGTGGCTGGAACTGCTTCATCGAGAAAAGAAGAGGAAAGAGTTGAGAAAGAGAGACCAGCATTCAAGCCATCAAGCAGTTTTGCTATTTTTATAAATATTAATGAGAAAAATTAAATTTATTTCTATAAAATGAATAAGGAAATCACAGAGGAAAAATTACAATATATTATAGAGATAGGAAAACTTAAGTATATTAGTTTCAATGGTGAAAAATATTACCTCTCCAAGAAAAAAATTAATCAAGTTAAAGAACAAATAAATGAAAACGAAGAAATTAAACAAGGCGGTGTTTTTCCATTAATTCCAATACTTGGAGCAATATTTACAGGTTTAAGATCAATAGGAATTGCAACAACTATTCAGAAAGCAAAAGAAGCAACAAAAAATAATGCAGAGAAAGAATTTTTTTGAGTTTGAAAAAAAGAAGTTAGAAATGGAAGTTGAAAAGCTGAACCCAAAAACGTCCACAGAAGTATCAACCGGAGCTTGACTTTACTTCGATACATATTTTGGAAAAGGGCTGAGAGATACAATTTTAAATAGTTCAGAATATAAAAGTTTACAGAAATCTAAACGGAAAGATTTAAAGGAATTATTGCAAAAGCTTTGTAAAAATAAAATTAAAATAATTAAACAAGAATCTGGACTATTTTTTGACCCTTACGAGAAAAGTAAATAAACACACCCAACTCAAAATTTTCCCAACAATATTTTTTCCCAACTCAAAAAAAATTTTTTTTTCTAATATAAAAATTTCTAACAATTTTTTTTCAATTTTATTTTTAAAAAATGACAGAAGAAATAGTCGAATTCTTTTGTAAATATGGTATAAAAACAACTAAAAAATTTGATTTAATTAATATTGCAAAAGATTTAGATATGCCTTTAAAAGTTTTCATAAAAGATGAAAACTAAAAGATGAAAAAACTAAAACATATTAATTCTGATATTCCTTTAATAATTGAATGTCAAAATTTGAAAGAAGAAGAAATAATCAGAAGATATTGGTAGATTCAACAGTAAATCCATTGTGCCAATTAACTTTCTCTTTTGAACGAAGTGTTTCTCATCGGAAAAACACTTTAAAATTTCACATCTTTTATGCTTTATGTCATTATTATCAGCCATATTTTTATAATCATTAGTAACAATTACTCTTTTAAAACCCCAATAGAATGTGAATTCCTTTCGAATCAAAATTTGGCATTGGAGTTTTTTTCTTTCAATTACATTAAATTTGTCTTAATGACTTAAAACTTTTGATGATGTTGTAAACTATTGCCTTGTTTGGACCAAGCCAATAAATATTTTGTTTGGGAGTTACCTGGGTGCAAAATGATTCTACCAATGCTGTTTTTCTATTTTATTCTGAATTTATATATAAAAGTTATTTTTCCATAATTAAATTTATCCATAAATTAATTTAATTACACAGTAACAGGTTTGTTGGATTTTATAAAAATACAATGTTTAATACAACATTAAAAATATTTCCGATTTATTTGGATATAGAGTTTCCTCTGAATTTCAAAGTCTAAACTACGTTCTGAGTTCGAATCTCAGTTTTTTTCTCTAATGAATTTCAGGAAAAATATGTTGTGATTTTGTTTTCTGTCCTTGAAATGTTTATAAGATTCAATAATAAAATTTATCTTTTATTTATCACTTTTATTTATTACAATAATAATTTTTTATATCAGGTTGTCGGATTGGAAATGTTGTATATATAAATTTTAAATTGTATTTGTATCTATATATTTGTAATTCTTTTAAAGCACATTTATTTTATGATATATATATTATGAATTTTAAATATGAATAATAATAAAATAATAAATATTCCTAATCCTATTAATGATAATGATGTTGTAAATTTAAAATGTTTAAAAGAGAAAGAACAAAAAACATTAAACCAAATTTTTGAAAATAAAAAAATGATTAATAGAAATAATAGAAATATAAAAGGTTTTAATTTTAATTTTATTTCGTTTAAACAAAACTTTCATAATGATAAAAAACAATTAGAAGATATAATAAATAAAATTAAATTAAATTTTGAGAAAATCTCATTTCAAAATTTTAATAAAGAAATAGAAAAAAATATAAATAAAAAATATTCTGATACAGAAATAAAGTATAAATCTATAGAAAAAAATGTGTGTAAGGCGAACAGATTTAAAATTTTTAGAAGAGAACATAAAAATTCTCGAAAACAAATTTCAAGATTTTTCAGATTTTATGAATAATATTAAAATAAAATTAAAACAATATTTAGAAGTTGATGATTATAAAAAAATCTATGAAAAATTTAAGCGAGCTGTCGGCTCTAGCACTGAAGGTGCGCCATCTGTTTGGCATTCTTACTGGTAAGCTTTATCAACAAACCGTATATATTTTGAAAAATTAAAAATCAATATAACCAGTTTTGGATATTTTCATGGAGACAGAACACTTTTTTGAAAGATGAATTTACAATAATATTAGTTGCAGATAAAAATGAATACACAAACAATAATGTTGTAAATTTTGAAACAACAAATAATCATAAGGTTTTGGTTGGTACAATACTTATAGGAATTATTTTATGGTGAATGGAAAACCTTTAGAAAAAAACGTTAATTAAAAGTTATACAGAAACTGATTTAATATTTCTAAGATTTACTCAATTGATCTGAATTTTTTATAATTCAGAAAATAAATTTGAATACATTTGTAATACGCGTAGCTTCACTGAAGGTGGAAAAACTAATTTTTCATTTAAAATTAATTCAGAAAATATAGAAATTTATGAGATTATGGTTATTCATAGATATTTACAAATTAACGAATTAAAAAAAACAATTTAATATTATGAAACAATTTTATCCTAATATAAAATATAATGTCAAATTTAAATTAATTTTTTTTAAAAAAATGGAAGAACCAAGTGCACCTATTGAAAAAATATATCCAAATTTAGAAAATAAATTTAATTATGAAGAGGAAAATTTTGAATCTGATAGCTTTTCAAGCCCTTTAATTGAACAACTTGAAAAATTAAAAATTTTATGAATGAAAAAAAAGTTTTAGAAGACTTATTGACACATTATAAAAAATTAAAATTTAAGTATACTAAAATAGATTCTCATTTAAAATTAGGAAGTAATTGTATAACTGGAATTGTTGGAGTTGGAACAGCAGTAATGACAGAAATTTCAACTTTAGGAGTTGGATTAATCTTTTATATTCCTATTGGTACTGCAATTTTTTTATTTCTGAAACTATTTCAAAAAATATTACTTCAAAACGAAAAAAACTTTATAGAAAAATTTGTGAGTCTATAGAAAATTCAATTAATAAACTTTATATTTTTCAGCTTAAAGCTACAGAAGATAAAATTTTAACTAATAAAGAAATTGAACAAACAAAATAAATAATTCAAGAATGTAGAGAAAATATTAAAAAAAAATAAAAAATGGAAATGTTATTGAAAACTTTAAAAATGAAACTAAGAAAGAGTTGAAAATAGAATTGAAAAAAGAGTATCTAAAAAAAGTTAAAAGTTTATAAAAATTTATTAATTTTTTTAAAAAAAATGAGTGCTTTATATAATGGTAAAATTTTTGAATTAAATAAGATTTTATATTTATTAGAAATTTTTCCTATTTTAAAAAATATTGAAATTCAATCTCTTCAAGATATTTATGATTTTTTGGAAACAGAATATATTGTCCACTCTTGGTAGTCGAGCAGGTTTGCTGCTTTTTTTTTTTATGGGAATAATCATTTTAATTTTTTTCTCAAAAACACACTTATGGTGCTACGATTTTTTTAAAAAATCGAAAGTGACGCAAATCAAAATTCAATCGATCTTAAAAAAAGAATAGAAAAATAAAAAAAATAACAAGAAGTAAAAAAATTGAAACTAATCAATTAAATCAATGGAAGAAGAAAGAGGACTTCAACAAGGTTTAACAATTTTTCATAAACCTGTTAATAAATCTAAACAAGAAACAAAAATTTTACAAAACGAAAAAGAACAAACTGCTACAGAAAAATTAGATAAAAATACTTCTAGTATAACTGAGGAAGATAATCTTTTCAATAAAAAGATTGATCATCCTCCAAAATATGAAAATTTTAATTTTGAAAACTATTTTGTATTAATCAAGAATTACCATTAACAATAAAACCATCAATAAAAAATAATATTTTAACAATAAATAAAGTTTCTTTTGAGTTATTTAAAATTGATAATGAAATTAATTTTACAAAACAAAATGAACCAATGTCAGGACTACTATCAGAAGGTTTAAAATCATTAATAAAGGTGAAGATTATGGTAATACTTTTTATAATAACTGGACAAGAGATTATAGTTTAAAAGATTTGAGTAATTATGTATATCTAATAAACTATGTTAAAGGATCTGTGAAAGCAAAATATATTCAAAATATTCAAAATAAATTTAATGAATTAGAAAATATAAATATCGAAGGAAGATGGTATAAAATTTACAAACCAAAACATTCGCTTGATCAGTTTTTAATTTTAAGCAAATATTTAGCTGCTAAAAAAGCTGGTCATGATAATCTTGATCATTTAATTTTAAAAATTTTAAATAAATTAAAAAAACAAAATAAAATTACAGATAAAAAATGTGATAAAATAATAAAAAATATGAATTATTTTCTGATTGAATTTTTTTCTAAGAAATGGAAAAAGCGACCGAAGGTCTAGACAACTGTTTTTGTTTTACAAAAAATATCAAATGTTTTATCTCAAAAATTTTCAACATCATTTGTTGTACAAAGTAAAAATTCTGACATTACTTTTAAATTTCAAACTTCTTTAGTTCTTGATCCTAATATTAACTATAAATTATCATTAGTTTATTTTTCTAATTTTAATTCAATTTTTAATATTAATGAGAACAATAATAAAATAATTGTAAAAGTCACAGATAGTAAACTTAAGTCAAAAATTAAAAATATAAGTTTAACTCCAGGTGCATATGAAATTGAAGAAATGCCAAAAGTTATTGAGAATGTATTTAAATATGATAACAGTTTAGAACCATTAAAAGAGAAAGAATATATAAAAATAAAACCAAATCCAATTTTTTTAATTTGTCTAATAAAAATATCAAAAGCTTGTTTTGTTCAATTTCCTAAAGAAAATTCTTTAGATACCATTTTAGGATTTGAAACTGAAATAACTTATACAGAGGGAATTCATAAATCTAAACCAGTTAATATTTCAAATATAAATAGAATTATGATTGATTGTAATATTGTTGAAGGAGCATTTTTCAACGAAGAAAGAACTAATATAATTTTTGATTTTTCTTTCAAAAAGGATTTAGAATTATTGAAACCAAAATTTTCAATTTATTTTCCTTTGATTACAAAAAAAATTAATTAAATTAAATTTAGAATAATTTATAATAAAGGAAAATTAATAGATTTTAATGGAGAAAAAATTTGTTTTACAATACACCTCAAACAGGTATAACTAAAAAAATATTTTAAAAATATAAAAAATGGATATTATGTTTTGTTCAGATTTTTGTGATGATAAAACCATTCAAATTAATAATCATAAAAATCTACCCACAATATTTAGAATGTTAATTATTGGTTCTTCAGGATCAGGAAAAACAGAACTAATATATAAAATGTTATTAACTCCAAATTTTATTGATTATAATAATTTGATTATTTTTCAGAAGGAACAACTCAAACTTTACAATTATATAATATTCCAAAAAAACCAATTTATATTTTTATTGGATTTAGAGAATCCGAAATTTATTTTACAAAAATAATAGTTTATTTATTCAAGATAAAATAAACTCTAATAATACAAGTAAATAATTCTTATTATCCTTTAAACCCTGTTCAATTTGAGAAAGGAAAAAGTAATAGAATTTATTCGAATTATATAAAAGCTTGTAAATATTTTTCAAACGCGAGCGAAGCTCTATGAAACTATGCTTCCAATCCTTAATTATCTTTATTAGAATTTCAAAAATTATATTCTATATTTTGTTTTGATTTGAAAGATCAGCCAGAAAATTATTATTGATTATAGTTGAACTGATAATCAAATAAAAGATAATAATAATACAGAATTAAAAACTATAATCCGATCCTGCTAAAGGTAGGATCAGCAACCTCACACTCCAAGATTAAATAATTGATATTTTTTATACTTGTTTATTTTTTGTGTTCTTCACATCAAATAGGATGGAAAACCGATTTTTAACTGAGGGCACTTGAATGTAATTGCAGAATGGTGACATATCTTAAGCTAATCTTTTCCTCTGGGTTCTATCTTAAATTTTAATTAAAAATCTTACTGTCAGATTTATTAAAAATATATTTTATAAAAATAACTTATCTCAGAGTTTTGGTTTTAACTTTTATATTTCCATTCTCACTTTAAATATTAATATTTTGATTTACACCTTACGCGCATATAAATACTTCCGAAACAATTATTTTATGTTAAGTTGCCAAGCACACATCTTACATATTATTAACTCACTGGGCAAAACTTAATAATTAAGAAAATCATGAAGTGTAATTTTTATAGTGTGATTCTTGAATGTATATTAACTTATTTCATAAAACTAATTTTTTTTTAAAAAATAGATCATCATTTTTATCTTATGAGCCTTTTATCTTATTGCACATAGTTTTCACTTAAGAAAAAAATTCGAGTAGAAACTAATATCCATCATAACTAAGCAGATACTAAGGTGTTTAATATCAAGTTAGACAGAATTCATTAAAATTAACCAATACACCGTTTTCTTTATTAAATATTGTAAGCATCCTCTCTGATAAAACAAGAGCTTTATACACCAACATAAAAATTGTAACTCATTTTATTAATTATAACTATTTTAAAGTTATTTTATGAAGTCCTATATTAATTTCCAATTATTTCACTGATATTTTATTCATTAGAGGATATAAATCTAATGGTGAAAATCTCATGGTGACTTTGATATTAACAACGCTCCTCAGTCATGAGGGCCATCCAAAATTGATAAAATAATGATGCAAATCCGCATTATAATTGAGCAAGATATTGCCAAAATATTGAACATCGAGAATACCCATTAACATCTGCAAAAGCTGGAATACGTAACCAGGCTCGATGTCTTGGTTTCTCATGCATTCAAAAATTCATTTTAAACATCTATGATACGCTCATTAAACGTGAGACAAGTAATTCTTGTTTGAATCGGTTGATAACTGATGATGAAAAGTGGATTGCTTACCATAATGTGACGCACAAAAGATCTTGTCCCAGACTTTTCGATTTGCCTCAAAAGAAATTGAAACCAGTCAGTCAGTCACAAAATTATACGGTCTTTTTGGTAGAATTGCAAAAGTATCATCTATTTCGAACTCCTCCAAGGAATAAATCAACTGGGTTGTGTATTGTCGGAAATTTAAAAGTTTGAATCATAATTCAAGAACTTCCAGAAATCGGTAATCCAAAAAGAACAATGTTCCATCACGAAAATTTACAAGCTTGACGACCCGACAAAAATATTTCAATTTGATGGGACGTACTGTCACACTCTTCATAATTTTTTTTACAGTCAGACTTTTATTTAATCTCTTCAAAATTCCGTACGTGGTAACCATTCAATTCAGATAAGGCTTTAAAGTAGCACCTTGTTCAATTTTTCAGCAATTAAGACAAATCCTTCTATGAACGAGGAACTCATCAAAAGGAAAAGGTCACTGAGCAAAATGGGACACAGCTGACACTTTGCTGTTTTGTAAAATAAAAAACTCTCCAAGGATTGAAAAAATATGTCAAGATTTCTTCAATATATCTTAATTTAAAAAATTTATTTATTAAGAATATGAAACAGTAAATATATTTACTTCTCTCATAACTTAATTTACCATTTCCAAAATTAAATCTGTGGAAATTATTAACCAATTGATTCAACTTATCATTTTCCAATTTATAAAAATCTGGGCAGGAAAATGTTTGTATTTTATTATCCATATTGATCGATTGTTATAAAATTTTTAAATTAATAGATTAAATATGACTGCATTTCTCTGATTTAAATTCAGTTGGATTGTTGTAAAAATTATTAATATGATATTTATATATATAATATAATATCGTCCTTAAATAATTTTATAAAAATTAAATATTTTCCTTCTTGATTCGTATAACAAACATCCGAAAAATACAATTTTCAAGATAAAGAAATACGCCCACCAATTTTTTATTCGCTTCAAGAAAAACAAAAATGAAATGATATTAAAACCTATTCAAGTTTCGAAATGTTGAATTGACGAAGTTCTTTAACATAAGTGAAATGAGTTTAACCTTTTCATTTAAATAAAAGTAAAATTTTTATCGGTTCCATGCCAACTTAGAGACTAATAGGAATTTATTTCCATCTCAAAAATCTGAAGGTATTGCATGATATCATTATGATATAATTGTTTAGATAATTTTAATAAATAATACTTAATATTTATATCTATAAAGAATTCACTGCAATTATAACAAAGAACAATTATATCTCATGTATTAATGGTAATTTTAAAATTTAAATCTTTCAACGTAAAGTATTATTATCATCTTTCAACCAAACAGTTCAATGTCATCCGAAAAAATTAATTCGAAATTTTATTATGCACATACAAGATCATGTGAAAATCGATAAACAAACCATTCTATTTTATAATGTCTGATAAGTTGCATGAATTGAAGTCCATTCACGAGCTAAAAAGTAGTTGATATAAAATGCAAAAAATTTCTTAAGTTACCAGTTCTGATCGCTTCAACCTCATTATGTTTCCACTGTTCAGCCACATCATTTGCCAAAGGATCATCTGGATTTGGCGCGCTAAGAAGTGCTTGAATAGATAACAAAACCGTTCTAATTTGAAGTGCTGGACTCCATTTATCTAATTATCTGTAATATACCTTACAAAATAATTTTAAAAATATACCTTTCAAAATATCTAAGCAAATTCGACCTAGTTTATCAATGTTTGGATGATAGATCTTAGTCACAAATCGTACCTTTGGTGCAGACATTGGGTATTCATCGGGTAAAAATAATTCTAATCTAAACACACCTCCTTCATATGGACTATCTTTAGGACCATTGACCAATACATCAAAATACCTAGCATTTTCCTCATGGGGAATTGCTTTAATACCCTCAATTGGCTCTTTTGTTAGCCTCAGGGTTTCCTATACTATATTAATTTAGACCTGAAATAAATAATAATTAAATAACTTTAATAATTCTAGGAGGTAATCTGTTCGCCATACAAATTAAAACCAGCAATTATAAGTGGTATGAAATAATAAATTAGTTAAGTTAAACAACTTTCTTTAAAATCAATTAATATTAGAAATAATTATTTTTATTTTATATTGCCAAGTGATTATGCATCATATTATCGTCATATGATAAGTTTCATACCAAGATGCATTAATAAGGAACCCATTATCAATGAATAAAATTTGTATTGTAATTATTCCCAACAAATGGGTTAATTAATTCAAAATTAATTTACATAAATGCAAAATTGATTTTCCTATTTTAAAATGAAGGTACAAATTTTCAAAATGAGAGTAAAAACCCTGAACAAATAATTTTTGAGTTTTATTCTTTTCTTATAAAAATAGAAAATGTATATTTATATGCTAGAAAATAGTTTGAATATAAATAAGATTTAACAAGCTATTCTATATAATTATTACATTCATAAAAAATAAACTTAACAGAAAAATAAACGTTCTAATAATTTATTATTAAATATTTAAAATAAATCCAACATAAAAATTAAAGTTGATAATTAACTGAACAGATAGTTGTCTCCCCCGGAACTTTAGAAAAAGATGGTCTAGATCAAAATAAAAAAAGAAAGTAAAACTGTGACAATCAATTTTCGATTTTAAAGAAAATCGAACTAGTAGATAAAAGATTAGTTTTGACAAACTGAGCACTTAAGTATATTTTTATATTACCTTAACCTTATTTAATTAAACCGAAGAGTTTACTTAGACTAATGTGTGAAATTATAATTTATTAATTAAGGTCATTTTCTTGAATCACTATTTCAGAAACTTAATTCTTAAATAAATGACACAAACATGACTCTAACTGGGTGAGTTTTATTTAGTATCGTAATTATAAGGTAGGTAGAAATTCATATTTTAAGTTTAACAAAAATATATCAACTGACAATTTCCGTATAAGTTTACTTACTATTTGTTAATAAAGAATTATTTCTATTGGACTTTTTATGACTGGTTATTTTTAATAACATAGATAATAAAATTATTATTGAAATAATAAAAAATATCTTTAAGTAAAATTGTGCAAGTCACTCATGAAAATTTTAATGAATATTCATAGGATTTAAATAAAAACTATTTATGGAATTATAAATTCCGTGTGAATATGACTGCTCCCAATTTATGACTTATGCTTAACTACTTTATTTTCTATTTATTTTGGGTACATTAGGATAGATTTATGTTGATCAGAAATTCTAAAAGAAAAACACAGAAAACGATAAATGAAAATAGATTATACAATAACTAAATACTAAACAAAACAGGTGATTGACAACAACTCAGAACCATTCTCTAATAATCCAATTTTGTGCACGAAAAACTAATGCAACATACTTTACAAAATAGTCAGTTACATGTTAAGTTAATATATTATTGAATCTGTGAAGTGTCAATAAAACGAGCTTTCTTGAGGAATTCATTATTTGTTCCAGATGTTATTGTGATTTCCGATTCAATACATTCGTCGGAAGCAAATTTAGAGAATTCCTTCCCAACAGGATTTGACCAATCGTTGGGAACAAATAGTGACCATTCACTTGAATTCTCTCCTGATTCATCAAAATCAAGGCATTCCATTGTATCTAAAAAGTGCTTCCCTGTAAATCCACCTATTGCCACTAATTTATTGAGAAGAATTCCACCACAGAGATTTGCTCGAGATTGCTTCATTTGTTCCATTGATAAACACCACTGATTAGCAACTAGGTCAAATATTTCCAACGTTTTCAAAGAAGAATTGCCGTCACTTCCACCAAATAGATATAGCTTTCCTTTATAAGCAAAATTATTTCAAAACCATGATTAATATAAATACACAATCACTAAATGGACAAATAATTATATATTTAAGAGTTACGCAACAAAATTCCGACAAGATGCTAAAAGAGTTCATTGGTCTATTTCTTAAAATGAAAAAGGAAATTAATGAAAAAAAGCTCAGTGATTTCATTTTTAAATTTACTTGAAGAATTTGTGGAAAATCTTTCTTTATGATGCTTGAAGCCTTACTTTTTTGACATCTGTAAACTAATTGAATCAGAAAACTCCCTCAAATAAAAATGCTGATCTAATATTCAAACATAACGGTGATGATTACAATTTCAAAATTTTTTAAGCTTCTCAATGGAATAAAAAATATCAACATGAAAAAAATCTGAATTTTTTAAAAACTTTATTTAACACATGTTGATAAATTCGAAATAATCCTTCATTTTAGAACATATGTTTGTTTGAATATTTAAAGAGTATCTTAAATATTTTGTCTTGATTAAACCAAGAGTTAAATCATAATTTTATGAAATTTTAAAAATTATTAATGTTTTGTAAAATATTCATTATCAATGAACTTTTCCTTAACTTAATTTATTAAAACATTAAAATTCAAAAATTATTTAAACACGATTCATCCATAATTTCTAAAAGATCATATTGGACACATTATGGTTACAAATAAATAATGCGAATTATTTTTGGTTAATTTATGAATACCTGCCCAAAAGAACTCTTGTTTTGACGTGAACTTTTCAGAGATCCATTTTAGGATATCGAACTTTTTTTAAAATGCTTCTCAGCAAGTCAACGTGCCACTGAGAAGAACAGAAGAATGTCTGAAGGACCAAGATCTAGTGAATATGGCAGATGAGTGAGTATTTCGTAGGCCACATCTTTTGACATGCTTTAGAAGTATGTGGCGGTGCGTGTCATGAAAGGAAATTAGTTTGCCATATATTTTAGCCCATTCTAGACGTTTAGAAATTAAACATCGGTTCAGTTGGTTTTGATAGCCCCCAGAATTAATATTTATAATATTAATAATAGTTTCACTTAGTTTGAGAAGATCATGGTACAAAAAAATTTTTAGTCGTTTGACCTTGGTACACTCATAATTCCACGCGTTCGGGACTTTCAAAAAAATTAAATTGTTATCTTTCAAAATTCGATATAAGATTGTCATTCGTACGGTTGTAACATCTCATTCAGCACCATGTCGTTTTCCAGTAGTCTTACATCTACTTGATAAGACACTAGTTTTCCTCCCTTAAAATCTTGCTCTTCTGTTTGTTGAGTAGAACTTAATCTTATTTCAAGTTGTTTTTGAGACTGATATGTATCTTCATAAAATAGTTTTTCCAAATCTTATTCTTTAAATTTTGAAGGATGATTTGGATATTCTTTGGTCATAAAACTAAAATCGTTATTTCTGAATGACTTAAAAAACGCTCATGTGTATCCTGAGATACTAAATGTTTTCCATAAATCTCGCAAAATATCCGGTAGCTTTCTGAAGCAATTTTGTTCGTCATTAAATAATGAATAAGAGCCTCCCATAATGATCTTTACATGCGATAAATATCGACATGTCTAGGTATAAATTTTTTTGAATATAATAATAATAAATTTAAATAATTAAAAAATAATAAAAAATAGCAATCATTAAAACAAAATGGACTAGATTTGAATTCAAAATTATATTAACATATATATATATAAACAAAACGATTTAAATAAGATCGCATTACTTATCTGTACACTTAGTATTTAATTATAAATAGAAATGAAATTAATGTCATTTTTCTTTTATCAATTTTATTGCCATCACAAATTTTTACTTTTAGATTTTCTAAATATTGCCAATTTGCTATTTTTAAAATGATTAAAAAATTTATTTTAATAAAAAATATATTAAAATAATAAGACTAATTAATTTGAAAAACGATAATAACTTCAGAATTTTTATACAAGTTATTATACTGTATTGATAATATATTGTATTCATTCTAATATTTTTAAAACTTTTTATCGATGACAGAGACATCTGAAGCTTTAAAAATTCACTAATTCTTAAAAAGAAATTAAATTTTCCAAATGATTTTTGTTTATATTTTATCATGAAATTAACAGACTGATATTTTTTTTAAACCAGTTAATAATTTAATCTAATTTTTAATCTACATATAAAATAAAATTAAATGATATTTAATAATAATAATAATAATAATAAATAAAATATTAAAAGAATCCAACCATTATATGGTAAAAGAGCAGCTCCGCGACGCGGATAACTAGGTTCGGGCATTACTCGCCATTTTCCTTCTCTGAGATCCATGATTTCACAACTTGATAAGCATTTCCAACTGTCAGTGCCACCAACAACAAATAGCTGATTTTCAATGCAAGCAACAGCAGCTTGGCTTCTAGCTATAGACGAATGAATACTAATTTGATAACGAAATATTAAAGTTATCAATAAAATAATATCTTATTTATCAGAGGCGGGGAAAAGAATAATTGTAGAAAAATATTAAGACAGTTTTTAGTATAAAATAACAGTGACAGATTAAAGCAAAAATAAGTTTTCTCACAAATCTTCAAATATTATCGACTTCAACCAGTTTAATTGTGATTAAAATTCATTTACCACTTGGTTTGTTTTGGGCATATTCTCATAACATGTTCCTGATTCCAGGATTGATCAAAAATATCTTTAAGACAATGAGAAGCTTGCACCTGAAAATACCAAAAAACGGGTGTTAGCTACTGGATAATGAAGCTGAACGTGCAATTTCATTTATGAAAAAGTAAGTTCTATCTATACTTATAAACACAACATTTAAGAAATTTTTTAATGAAAGAAACTCATGCAAAGAAACTCGTAATTCAGGAAAATAATCTAGTAAAATGAAACCATTTAAATCCTTGAAAACAAATTGCAAAGTTAACCACCTAAGCTCTTATAAACATTGAAAATATCAGAAAATGTTGAAAGATAATACAGAAATGAAATTCGAAACATTGAAAAATATTCGCTTGGAGCCTATTAGAAGAAAAGTTAAAATATTAAAACCGTTTTATAACTCCTTTAAACTTATAATTACACTGGAAAAAAAAGTAGAGATTGAAAAAGATTAAAAAGGAATTCGATTTTTTATTGTAACAAACACTCGACTCTAAGGAGGCATGTAAAATTCACAAAACTACGAAAGTTGTTTTTGAAATGATTCCTTGTTAAGATAAAACTGAACTTAATCTAGACAAATATGATGGGACTAAAAAAATTTTTACATCAAACTTATTACATTTTTTCAAAATATAATATTAGCAGACTTAGAAATTTCTAACGAATGTCAAATGGACGCACTTTTAAAGGGAAAAAAAGACCGAGTAGTTCATTCAATGTAAAAAAAAAACTAATTAAGCCATTATTATCAACATCAGATTAAAGAGAAATTTGAATAAAATGTTTTTGTACTGCTGAAAATATTCAACTCAAATCATTTGTACTACAATAACAATTTAGAAAACACCAGCAGGGTTGCTATCCATGATATACTACTGAGTCAATCAAACGATGTTTCTACATCTATTTTTTTCAAAAAATGAGATAACAGAAATGGTTTAATTCACATTCTCTTCGACTCAACAATTTTTTTATATAAAAACGAAATTAACATTCACCAAATGTTTATTCTCTTTCAAACCATTTACAAAGGTTAGTTTGAAATGTAAAATTATTAAAATGAAAGAGGTTCTCAAAGATTTGACCCGAAAAAATACACAAAATTGTACACCGGAAGAGTTTTAACAAAGAAAATAAATTACAATATGGTGAGATAATAAAAAATTTGTGACCAGGGACCTAATAAAACTAATAAAACAGTAGACCAAAATATCAACAATATTCTTAAAAATTAAATATTTTAAAATAAATTTTTGTAAATAATTGTGAAGAAATATTGTTTCCAAAAGAGTAATTGCCGTTTTTTTAAATATTTGTACTTTAAATTAAAATTTTTAAAGATTTACAAAATATTATAAGTTAATTTTAGTATCATTAAAAAGTAGATTTTATCAAGATTTGGTATTTAGTAAATATTTTAAACAAATATCCTCATTCTCCGTTGTTTATTTAGAATAAAGATGGTATATCTAGAGATCAAATATATCACTACTTTTTATTGTATGACCTCAAACTTGGTTTTAAAGCAGCAGAATCAATCAAAAAAAGCATGGCTTTTATAAAGAAAATATTGCGAAAAAGAGAACAGCCCAATTTTGTTTCAACATTTCAAATCAGGAAACGAGATCAGGAGGGCCGAAAAGGTTTAATGATGATGAACTGCTTCATTATCTTTCTGAAAATCCAACTATCTGGTATTTATAATTGGTATTTATATATGGTATTTATAATTGTCAAAAGAACTCAATTGCAATCAAGAATATGTAAGTTTGTCTGAAATCTCTTGGATATACGAAAAAAATAGATAAATTGATACCACAAATGTTGAGCTTTCAGAACATCCAAGCAAGATTATCAATGAGCGTTTCGCGGACCTCGCGTGGAATTGTTCATTTTGAGTTTTTAGAAGCTAATCAAACAATTAATGGCAAGATTTACTGTGATCAGATATGGCGTGCTTATTTAAAATTGGCAAAAATGCAACCTTCGTTAGTCAACAGAAATGGTGTCTTATTGTTACAGGACAACACAAGATGGTTTTCGTCACTAATCAGGGACTATTAAAATAATTTTAATTTTTTAAAGAATTATAAAAAAATGTTCATTAGTTAAAAAAGAATACATTTTTAAGTTGCTTTAGAATCGTTTAGAAAGTTATGTTTTATTATTATGTAATGTGATTATTTGTTTAAATTCTATTTCGAATTGACATTGGAAATTAACATTTGTTTTGAAAATTTTTTACAGTGTTGCAAAGACAATGAAGTGAATCTTCAAATCTATTTTTAATGATAATAATTGACCGCTCAATTTTAGAGAGAGAAATTCACAAATTTGACCTTTAAAAGTCAATACAATCAACAGTAAAACAAATGAAACATTTTTTCAAAAGAAATATTCGTTTTCACTAAAGGAATCGGGGGGAATGGAAAAAGAAAAGTTTTATTTTCTGAAAAAACAACATTTCAAATTAAAAATGAATTAAATGTCCAGAGAACAATGCTCAACAATTTTAACTAAAATGATATTGACATTTCACTAAAATGCACAATGAAAACTTGAGTTTATTATTAAAAATATTTATTTTTATTTTTGACGAAAAAGGAATAAAAATGCAATGGTATTAAATATATAACTTGTTTAGAAAATTTTAAAAATGAGAGATTTCATCTAGAAAAATTTGGAGTAAAATGGATTTCCAAAATAAAACTTTTCATTCAATGTTAATCGCATTTTAATTTTATCAGTAAATCTTAACATTGTTTATTTTGGATTTTTATAAAAACCAACGAACGTTAAAAACCGTTGGACAAGGTAATATAACTTCTGTCGATACAAATGAGAATTAAAGAGTCTTTGCAAAAAATTAAAGAAAAAACTGCAGATAAAAAGCACATTCGGTAAATTTTACTTAATCCTGGAAAGAACACAATAAAAACACGAAGATGATGTTGTAACTTTGTTAACAGTCAAAAGTATTATGTAAGAATCAGAAAAAATATTTTTTATTGAAAGACACCAATAATTGGAAATACAAAAAAAATATTAAACGTAGAAATACAGGGATTTTTTGAGGAAGAAATGACTTGAGATCGTGCCAAAAACTTTGACCATCAATCCAAAATTGCGAGATATAAGGAAAATCTTAAAATCTTCGATATTTATCATCTACTTTCTTGAAATCCAAAAATTCATATGGTGAATTGTGATAGGTGACGAAAATAGGTTTATTATAATAAGCCTCTCCGAAAAATAACTTTAGAGAATTATTCACAGGAAAATTTCAATCTTATGCATTTCGTTGGATATAAAAATTGGTCTATTATGAACTACTGAAATCAAACCAAAAGATCATAAGAGATGAGTACTACCGTAATCTGTAAAATGTGACTTGAAAATCCTCGGGATGTGTTTCTATTTTCTGTATTGTTGTAGGAAAAATCTTTGATGATAATGTTAGACCTTACTTTGGAAGAATGGCAAAAATGGCAATAATATACCCAGGTATGAAGCCTCACCTACTTGGCACGGGGTTTACAGATTTCCATATTTTCTGCATATATTTACATTTTCCTTCCTAAAATCTCAATTAATTCAAAATAATTTCGATTGTTATATATCCATTGACAACTTCATCAAATCAAGAGATACATATTTTTTGTAATAGGTATCTACATGTTGCCTGATAAATGGCAATATATGATATATTCAAATGATGAATTTGTTTTGATAATAATTGAATAATTGTACATTAAATATTATTTCAAATATTTCTTATTAAAAAGGGCAATAATTTATGCAACTAAATAAACAAGTATTGTTTCTAATAGATAATCTACAAAAAATACATTTTTAGATAATTAATTAAGTAACTGATTAAAGTATTAATTATTAATAATTATGGAAAAATTAGTATTTATTATATCCCGGCCTCATTTTAACGAAAGAAGAAAATTTTTTTTAATATGAAGTTGATAGTGAAATTAATAAATATTTGAAGTACTTACAAATTGTCATAGATTTCTGGTCCAACCATTTGTTGTTATAAGAATCGTATAATTCACAACTTCTTAGTATATCTGGACCGAAACAGCCACCGGCAACCACTAAATTACCACCGAGGTTGGATTCAAGTGGAATTGATGAACCGCCATGATAACTACGTGCCTGATTCAAACTTGCTATACGACTCCATTTTTGATTGTTAACATCAAATCTAAGAACATTTAAAAATAAAGTAATACTGATAATAATAATAAACTATTACAGAATAAAGATTCAAAAATTATTAAATTGGCAATGTTATAAATAATAGCAGTGTATACCACCTTTCCACAGTCGAAAGTTCCTTGTGACCATCTGAACCACCGATAGCATAAATATAAGAATTGGTCTTTTCTGATTGATCTGCCAATGCAACTAAACGGGCACGGCATAATTTCATAGAAATGCTGTGTGACCATTTATTTGTCATTGGTTGGTATATTTCAACGGAATTGAGACACTCGCCTCTGTTGAAACCACCTAAATATCAATAATTAGTCTAAGTAGTTTATTTATCAATAGAAGACTGATAATTTCCATTTAAAATATTCTGATTCTTTCTTATCTACTTTTAGACTATTTTACACAAATGTAATTTGTCTAATTATCAATAAATATTTCCCTTTGAAAATTTTACTGTAATGCTTTTCAGAGACCAATTTTACATTTTAGGCATTTGTATCAGACTGGTAAGGTTGTAGAAATCTTGTTATCGGACCAGTCTGCCTCGAGGGTTGATTTAAAAGCAAAATAAGACTTACTTTCAAAAAAATAAACTGAGGGAATTAAATTATATTACTATTACCTTCATTAAATAGAAATCATAAATATTTTAAATTTTTTTGTTCAACATACATTAAATTCTTGCTTATAAGCCGAGCTCATGCATACACTGCTTCAGAAAAAACAAAAAATATAAAATTTTACTTAATAAAGCAGAATTTTTATAAAATTATTAAAAATAATACATACAATTTTTAAGCAGATTTTTTGAATATTGTTAAATCAATAACATTTTCAAATTTTATAATAGCAATGGATATAATAAATAAAACTCAAAAATCTTATTCAAGTCACCGAAAACAGGAAGCGGTTAACTATGCCGAAAAGTATAGCAATTCGGTCACAGCTAAGGAGTTTAGAACAGGAAAATCAAACATCCGGCTATGGAAAAAAGAAGTCCGTTTTACAGGTCATGAATCAAAAAAAGTGATGCAGCCAAAAATGTAAACCTTTAGTAATATTTAAACGAAAAACTATACCTAAAGGTGTTTTTCCAAAGGAGTTCTGGTCAAAGGACACGAAAAGGGATGAATTGACTGTGCTATGGTCAACTATTGGTTAGAAAATATTTGGCGCAAATGCAAGAATTTGTTCTTTTGTCAGAAACCAGTGTTAATTTATTATTCAACAAAACCTCATATAATAAAAGAAATAAAAGAAAAGGTAAAAATATATTTAAAATTGACTGTCATTTCAGAAGGATTGAGAGGCAAATTACAGCAATTGAACATAAGCGCCAATAGATCTTTTAAAGAGAAAATACGTGATAAATGGAATACTGGATGGTCAGTGGTTACATAAATTTACGAAGTCTGGATGAATGAAAAGGGCTTCTCAAGATGAAATATGACAATAGATTGACAAAAGTTGGAAGGAAGTAACATTAGATTGCATTAAAAATGGATTAAAAGCCGCCAATATATACGACTATCCACATGAAATGCAAACAGCGAAGGTATCTCATGCCACGGATAGTGACGGATCTGAAGACGAAACCGAGTGTGACATGACAGATTCTTAATATGATTTTTTCGATAACTTTAATACGAGATCAGATGAAGAATTTGACGGTTTTGATAATTAAATAAATTTGTTCATTATGTAATTTTTATAAATTAAAATTTTACGTAGATAAGCCAAACTCATGCATACGCTGTTTTGTGGACTTCCCACTGAATTCACTAATTTTCCTATAGATAAGCCGCGGCTAATAAGAAAGAATTTAGTGTACTTAAAATATCAAGTAAAGACATAAAATTCTATGAAATTTAAAGAATAACACACGAATTAAATAAATTAAAAATTATTTATTTACTGAATAAGTAAATAAAATTACTTACAATTAAACAAACTAAATATTTAATTTAAACCAATAACAAATAACTACAATAATTGATTTTCTTTAATTGTTTTATACTATGTTCAATTTTGTAGAAATAATTAATAAAAATTTCTGAACAGAGGAATTTAACAAAATGTTCTGAATTTTTAATGATAATGTCATTAATAACGACATAAATGTTGGTAAGAATATTAGCATCAGTGTCTAAAAAATTAGAAATTAATAGACAACATATTTGCTAATTATAATTTTTATACGTTAGCGTCTTCACTAATTTGACCATTGACAAATTAATTAATGAAAACCATTGGGTTTGTCAAAATATTTTGCTTTCTGGAGGTTTCTATTGGTAATTAATTTATCTTAAAATTAAAATTTTATTTTTAAATATAAGCTCTGAATTTCATAAATGAATAGAATAATATAGATGGCGAAGCTTTGCAAACTGACCGAAATGACATCTTTGTATTTGGCAAGGAATTTTAATAATCTTTTTGTCATAATGCCTTCTGTGAAGCTTATTGCATAACAATAAATGTTTTATTTGTAAAATTAGAAAATATAAATAAAAAAAACAATAGTTAAAAATATTAACTAGGCGTGTTCAATCAGTAAATAAACTAATATGACTTTAGAAAATCAGAATATGTTGAAAATGTTATAAGTCCGAAATTCTTAATAAATTAAATAAAAACAGTTTCAAAAAATAAGCTGAAAGAATCATATAAAAGACATTAAAAATTGCTTATTATGGTTTTTGATTATTGTCGTGATGACAGAATGTGTCAGTAATTATCCATCATATCGGACATCCATCATAATCGTAAAATCAAAATTAAAGACAATATCAACAGTTCCAAGGTGACCACAAGGCTTTAATGAAGCAGTGAAAAATCTAAGCATTATTTCACATATAATCTTTTTTTTGCCATATTTCCTGAAGTGATAGAAATTAGAACGTTGAATAATTTAATATTATCTCCAACATTAACAGAGTATGCATTTAAAGTGAGTTATAAGTTGATATTTCTTTAAATCTCAAAAATTACGTTGAAAAGAATATTTTAATTATTACTAAACATTGGAGGTGCAATGTCTAATTATTGGGTCATTGCAAAAGTAATTATATGATTTTAAATAGAGTAAATATTGAATGAATAGACATATTTTATATTATTTAGACAAATAATAACGAAAACAATTTATTATATAATTCCCTACATTTTTAATTACCTGTCTTCAACGATCTGGTAACATTTAAATGGCTTTTTAAAAGTCCACTGATTTATCGAAAACTAATTTAGGTGATTTCTTATACCTTCTAATGATGTGAATTTTTTTCCTACTACGGTTTTGCAATGATCGAAAAAGGTAAAAGTCTAATGGAAGATGAATGCGAAGATTTCAATTTAAGTTTTTCAGTTTTTTAGAAATGTTTTGAGGTATGTGGTTTCGTATTTTCATGATGAAACACGATCCCTTTACGATTGGCTAAGCTTGGATGATTTTCCTGAATTTCTTTACTTTGTTCATCTAACTGATTACAATATAAATCAGAAATAATGGTTTGACTCTATGCAAGAAAATAATAGAATATAATTCCTTTGCAATACCACCACAAAACCTGAAAGCTTGCCTTCGATATGTGCTCTGGAGCCTCACCCTTGGTTTCCAACTTCGTTATCGTTGAACCTTCTCATACCGTATCCATTTCTCATCTCCTGCAACTAGGGATCTAAAAATGGGCCAGTTACCAGTAGTTGTAACAAAGAATTGCACGATTCTAATCGAATAATTTTATTTTCTAAATGAGGAACCCACACATCCAGTTTTGATACGTAGCCAATTTTCTTAATATGTCGAAAAGCTGTTCATATCTCACAGTTCAATCTGACTGAAACCTCTTGAATTGATATTCTTAGTTCTGCAGTCAACAGTTTTTGGAGGAAGTTATCTGAAAGGTTACAAAAACGACTGAATTTTGTCTTGTCAGATAAATCAAAATCTCCTCGCCGAAATTTGGCAAAACATTGTTTGACAGCGATTTCAGATGGTTCCTCCTCCGGATAAGCTTCTAAAATATTGTTCACAGTTGTCGGAACATTAAAAGCCCTTCAGAATTCATAAAGCGTAATATGACGAAATTGTAGTCATTCTTCACTCATGACTTAGAAATCAGCAACCTTGAAATTAAAAATATTTTTAATTTAACATAACAAAACAGTCTTGCTTTTGACTTTATGTAAAGATTTTTCAATAGATATATTGATGCAATATTTAGTCTATAAGATTTTATCATAATTTTGCAATGACCCAATACTTTTTAAAAAGCATCTTGGACAAAAAATTCATTAAATTATTAGAGAATATAATCATATTGCTTACCATTTCCAAAAACAGTCCATAGTTCAACTAGTCAAACTACCAAACTGTATACAATACCGCCTGCTTTAGTTTTCCTTTCAAAGTTCAAAATATACAATTTTTAAAAAATGGAAAAGAAATTTATGATTTTTTACAACAATTTTTCATTTTCACAATAACTGCTAACACAACATGCCACTATAATTTAGTACATATGATTTGATCAGAACCAAATGATCCCAATCAATCTGGGTTCAATAATCAAACGAAAACAACGTACCGATAATCATCAATTGATCATTGACATTGACTAAACCAGCAGCACATCTGGAAGCAGATAAACAGTCGAATCGTTCTAAAGTTGACACTCTGTTTTGAACTTTTTTAAACAAATGGTGCAAAACATTTGCTTGATCATCAGATTTTGTTTCATTCAACAAACCATCGGATTTCAATAATGCCTCGTCTGTGAAATTGGAAATTGTATCGACATGTAGCAAGGAGCTTGCAGCGGAAACAGAGGACGAAGACATGCCACTTGTCGATTCACTACCATAAGTTGCAGTGGAACGAGTTTGTTTTTTTTGTCCATGTAATGCAAAAATATCAAGAGAACTTTCACAGTCTTGAATACCTTGATTGATGATTTCCAGAATCGATTTAATGTGAAGAGAAACACACATAAATTTGCCATTTACTTTGGCAAGTATTCGGATTTTTAGACGACCTAAGTCAAAAAACAAAAAACTTCACAAAAAGAATGGCTAAAACTTATAAATTGTGTTTCATTAAAACAATTTAGTAGTCTTATTTGATAAAGTACAAATTCAAATAAATTAATATTACCAAAAATATGACTCTAACTAATTGATTTTATTTAACAATCAATTGTGTGGGAAAAAGAAAAATTGCCTAAAGTAAAAACCTTCTTTTACTAAAAGTGAATTTGGATAGCTTTCAATATTTTATAAACAGTGATATTTTCAAAAAAATTTTAATTTATTTTGAAAAATTTCTTCAGATTATTTATTTAAATACAGATAGCTTTTATCTTTCCTTTCAAATGAACTATGAATAGTAATTTTAATTAAAATTGATCAAGTTCAGAGGAATTTTTTAAACATATGGCAAATAATCAAATTAAAAAAATATAAATAACACTACCAGTAGATGGTCTTTGATTTAAATAATGTTTTACTATCTAAATTTATTGTATTTTTATTAAAGAAAAAAAATGAAAGTGTTAAACAGTTGTTTAACTCATATGATTAAACCTGTTTAGTTATTGTAGAGAAAGAACGTACTTCGAATTAAAAAAATTGAATTAAGTCTTGGAATTTGAAAATGAATTAAGATTTATTTTAATATTTTAAAATGGTGTAGTTAAGAAGTCATTAGAGTCGTACAGATATAAAATTAAGAAGTCCATGAAATTTTCTACATAACACAAGTTTTATACATAGGCAAATATTATTTAATAAAATAATAATCGTTTAATGACATTGTTTACAATGCTTTCTTTAAAAATTTACCAAGAAGTTGAATTTCCCAGAGCTATTCGATTTTTGCTTTTAAGGATGACAGAAAATGATATTATTTGTCAACTACGTGAACCATAAAGAAATGAAACTCAATATAAGAATACTAATATATAATTGAATCAGAGAGTTTCAACTGGAAGAAAAAAGTGAACAACCATACGAAATTTGGGAGAAATTGGAAAAGATTATTGTGAAAAAGGAACGGATTACTCAGAGACATCTGTTTACTATAGTTAATTCAATCAAGAATATTGTTCAGAGTTAGCGAAGAGTATTGAAATCAGAAAATTATATAGTTGATACATTCCACATTTTTGACAGCGAATAAAAGTTTTCCAAAAAATGACCCTATTCAATGTTCTAGTGTGTTTCGGATGCTAATTACTATTAAAATATATTCATTTGATTACCTTTTAACTTAATAAAAATGATGTAATTTACATATTCTACAAAAAATTATTTAATAAAAACTTAATTGTTGAAATGTTCAGAATTATTTGTCCACAACTATATATGACGCCGAAAACGCAGGAAAAGTATAACATCAAAATTAATTCCAAAATCAAATATATGTTTGATCAAGGGTTATATTATTTGACAGGATCAGAAAAGTATATATTATACGATTTTAAAAAAATTAATAAATAAATCATCCTAAAAGTTATAAAAAAAAACAACTGTTTTAATGAAAACGTGTAAAACAACAACCAGTAACAGTCAATGAAAGTCCGGTTAGTCATTTTTTTGCATGATAATTCTCAACCACATGTTGTAAAGCTCACTGAATAAGTTCTTATGCAGTTTAGTTACTTGCTACAAATTAACTTTGGATTTTCATTTATTTCGGTCAAAAACCGATTTTAGGAGATTTAAATGCTAAAACAGCCGAATCAAAGAAATTGAAATAATTCATAATGATTGACAGGCAGAGAAAAGTCATAAAATAATAGGGAGCGCATTATGATTAATAATAAAAATTGTTTGTATCATTTCTTTAATAAAAAGATTTGGAAAAAAGGAAATATCAATTTAATTGACTTATTAATAAAAATAATATAATTTGTCATTTTCAGCGAGAAAATATTCAAATATCTTAAAATGATTAGGAATTCTCATGATGAAATATATTTTACTTAGATCATTCTCAAAAATTTCCGTGGAATTGACTGAGATGAGACAACTTTCTTGCTCTGGTTTTGCAGAGGTTTTACATTTTATTGAATTACTTATATTATCATTATCAGGATATGCTTCTTCATCAACAAAATTCTCAATATCATTAGTTCCATCAAAACTACTGAAACGGCTATTTCGAGAGCTGCATTGACTCAATTTTGCTTGACTTTCATCTGATTTTTTAGAATCGTCTTCTTTATTTAATTTCCAATCTTCTGGACTGTGCTCATCACTTTGGACCATAATAACATCCTTTTCGTCTCTGTCCATATGGTCACTAGTCTGATATTTTGATTTATTTGTTGCAGAAGAGTTTTTAGAAGGTCTCTCTTTACTTCTAGCTCTGCACTTTACTCTTTTATTAATATTCTGTTAGTGAAAAACAAAATTTTATAATTTATTGCCAAAAAACAAACTTTTTGACTGGACAGAAATCCATTAAAATAATCGTTAATAAATGAAGATGAGAATTTGTTGTGAGAAGCGATCTCACTACATCGAATAAGACTATTAGAAGGAGTCAAGAAGAAAACCAAATTCTAATCGAAAAATCACTAAACGAAATCAGAAAAAAATATCTTGCCTCATTTGCAAAATCTGATAATTTCATATTGTCCTCAACAATTGAACACTCCAACCAGTCAATGATCAATTCTGCCAATCGAAAATCATTCTCCTTCTTCGGCACAGTTTCCACTAAATTGATAAAACATATTTCAAAATAATTTTAAATCAAAAAATAATAAAAACAGACAGAAACAAGATTGAATTTAATAATAATAATAATAATAATAATAATAATAATAATAATAATCTTATTAAAAAAATCATTCAAATGATATTTTTTAAAATATGAAGAATTAAAAATTAAAAAAATCAACTACTATAATTAAATTGTATAAAAGTAATTATCATTAATTAATTAATTTGTAGCTTAATTTAAATTGATTTTTCTTAGTTATTGGTATTTCTATCTAATGATAACATATTTTCTTATATGACTCTAGAATTATAAAATATGAGATTAAAAATTGAACTGTTTGGTAAAGTATCTAAGATCTGTTTTGATTTAGATTTCTCTCAATGTTCACACTGTGTCGAATAGATATTTTAATAGAACAAAAATAATTCTCGGACATTCTGTGAAAAATCTCATCATAAATCATAAAATAATAAATATGAGGGTTATATGAAAAGTTTTTAAAAATAGAACATCCGCAATGATTATATTTTAATAAATTAATAATGCATCATTATTATTCTGTTTACACACAATCTATTTACAGTTTTAAGATATTTTCGACAGTTACATGTTGTATAGTTGATTGTTTATGAAGTTTTAGATAACCTGTTTTGATTAAATGATTGAAAAAGGGAAGATTGGAAATTGAGTGGCGAAGCTACATGATATCTCGCCTTTTTTATCTGTCGACAAGAGGTATTTATAATGATCTTTTTGCTATTAGTGTGGATAGTTTCTCACCACATGTCACAATAGCCTTATAGATTAAGCGTTTTCGAGAAGTGTGATAGGGCATTAGAGACAACTCGCATTCAGGTTGTCCTTTCACCTAGGTAAAACCTGAAAATGCCAGGAATATCAAGACAACTATCATTGGGGATTTTTTTATTACCACCCGTAATATTTAAAACATAATTAGCATTTGAACTGTAAGAATCTAGGAAATATTGGACAGTTAATTACGGGGTCAAGAATCTTTGTTTCTGATGAGTACCACCTTTGGCAAATGTCTTGCAAACCGAAGATCTATTGAAAACTTATTGATCATTGTTCAGTCATTTGTGAATATTCAAGGGTAACATACTGGATGCACTACTTTCAAGTCAAAAGAAATCAGTAAAATATGGATTGGATTGCTGAAAAAGACCATCCTCGCCAAAAAATATCCAAATAATTTGCTTCGCTTTCATTTTGAATCACACGTTGTGATGGATTTCTTGGAAAATCAAGGAATAATAATAAAGTCGAAGTCAGCTTGGAACAACCATACTAGTAAAGAAAACTTTGTTTCTTGCTACGAACAATGGAAAGATCATTTGAAAAAGTGTATAAATTTTGCTAGGGACTACTTTGAAAAAATGTAACAGCTGGTTTAATTGTGTTAAGTATTATTAAATTTTGATAAGTGAGTTCTTATTACTTTGTGAACAACTCTCGTAAGAAGTGACAACTATTTTACAGAATATAAATTTGCGCTTCTAAATTTGATAATTCTCGATCTTAAATAAGCAATATTTTTATGAAAAAGAGTAAAAGTCCAAAAGATTTTTATGTTAAAAAGCGCGTGCAATTTTCACTAGAGTTCATTGAGTTTCTTTTATCGTAAAATAGTGATTTTGAATCTCTGAATTAGCAAGAAAATATAATAATAATAATAAATAATAGAAAGTGTAGATTTTAATTTCTAATGAGTTTTATAAAAATATGAAATGTAAGGAAAATCTAAGACTAAATTAAATTAACTTCTATAAAAAAATCAGACAAGAGTTAAAAAGATAGACAGTGTAAAATCCCAGTTCTTTTGTTTTTTCTAAAACTTAAAATAGAAATAAGAGTTCAAAATAATAATAATAATTGGACCTAAGCTGTAATCAGCTTACTAAATTTATGTCTTAACAAGTCTTATAATATATGAAAAAATAAATCTTCTCATTTATAAATTAATTAATAGTTGTAAAATAAACATTACTATTTATCATTATTTAGTAATATTTTTAAACTAAAACCAACTATTATTACCTTTTACATAAAAGATAGAAATTTTTTTTATAAAATTGATAAATTAAAATTCCATTCATCTTTTTGTAGTAAATAAAAAAATCTTGTCTAAGACAGACAAAAAGATAGAAAAAAGAACATTGTGTTACTCTATTGACAAATTTGATCAAATAGTGAAAAACGATACTCAAATTTATCAATTATATATTTATAGAAAAAAAAATCTTTTATATTAAAATTATATTTTTTTTATATTCTCAATTTTTTCGGGAGATTTTCTCGAAATTTTTATATAATTAGAAAAAACAACCCTTCCTATTTTATATCAACCATAGGAAGAAAACATAAACTTAAAGACTGTACACATAAAATTCTATATTTTTATTACAGCGACATTGAAGAAATGTTTTTGATTTTCACGTATTCTTCTCTCGATAGAAAGAACTATCAATCCTTTAATTTATGAAAGGAGAAAATGGTAATTTTTGAAAAGTTAATTAAGATTCTGTTATTACGTATATTGATCGTAGATGATGTGATATTCATTTATATTTTAATTAAGAAATATTAATTTATCAATTTCAGAAATTTTATTAGATAAATAATAATGTTTGAAAAATAAAAAAAGATTTTATCATTTTAAGTAATATAATAAATAATTCAAATGTATTTATGATTTAGAAAAGACAGAATAAATAGACACGACCTAGAAAAGAAAAAATGGTTTAGCCTTAAATTTTTAATGATCAATTCTAATATTATTCGAAAAATGTGAACCACAAAAAATAATAAAAAACTTGGTAATTTAAAATTCCTAACTTAAACTTAAGAGAAATAAAACAATAGAAAAAATTTTACATGGTAATTAAAAGATAATTTGAAAAACCAATATCTCAATTTTATCATGATTGCTTTAATCGAATACAGAACTGAAATAACGAATTCAAAAAGACAATATAAATACATGATTCAGATTTAATAACACTCACAATCATATTTATAAACATTCTAATAAGTTTCACAGTAAATATCCCCCTTAGTTTTTAGTCTATAGCAATAATAATAATAAAAATTTTTTTCTTTAACCGAACTTAAATAATCTCTTATATCTGAAGTTTTATCTTTCGACACCATTTATAAAAATTAAATCAAGGTTTCACATTGAAACAATTATGCCTTACAGTAAAAATATTAGATAATACATTGCTTGGGTTAGACATTATCGAGATAAATTAATATTTATTTTTTATATGAAAATTATATTATCTTTATACTGATTTTGTAATTTAAATTTTAATTCTTTAAACTATCCTTTTATGCCAGAATACCGAGAGAACCACAAAAACGTCCTAAATAAAATAAGGTTTTTAAAAATCCACGTTTTTTAAACAAGTTTTACAAAGTGAAAAATCAACATAAAATATATTTATTCAAACACAGGTAGTTGTATTAGGTTGTAAAGAAATAAATGGCGGTTTTTAAGATCTAACTTTAAAGGAACACATGACAGTTTAAACAAAGTTTTATTTATCTAAATAGAATCCGCCAGACTGTACACACTTCTCCCAACGAGTGACAAGCTTATTTATCCCGATTCGATAAAAATCCGG
>JBBMKC010022376.1:0-18696 GCA_037834085.1 Bipalium vagum | reverse complement strand
TTATTATTATTATTATTATTATTATTATTATTATTATTATTATTATTATTATTATTATTATTATTACTGATATTATTATTAGTATTAAGGCAAAAATCATGATTTTATAAAATACAGAAATATTTAACAGGTAACCTTAAGTTTTATAAATAGAAATTAGGGCAAAAATTATTCAGAAAATAATTAAAATAAAAAAAAATATTATGAGACAAATTGGAAAATAGCAAATTACTAATTTGTCTTAAAATAATAAATTTTAATTATAAGACTAATGAACTTTAAGAACAGCAGCAGATATATATATTGGGTTGTCCCGAAAAAATTTTCGGGTTTTACTATGAAATAAAAAGGAAAAATTTTAACACAGAAAAAACTTTATTCTATAAAATATTTTCTGTTATTATCGGCAATTTGTTACCATCTTTTATTCAATAACATGAGTTCCTTTTCATAAAACTTATGGTCTTTTTGATCGAAAAACGATTTCAGGTACGATTTGACATCTTTGTCTGAGGTAAAGTTTTTTCCAGCCAAATTGGTCTGTAGAGAACGAAAGAGATAATAATCTGACAGTGCCATGTTAGGAATAAATCCAAGTTCCACTAATTTTTGTCGATTCTTCAAAGAAGTGTGAGGTTTTTTCGTTGTCATAGTGGAACATAACACCTCGATTTGCTAATTTCTGCTCAATCTGCAATATAGAATCTTTTAATTTGTCCAATTATTGATAATAAACATCGGAGCTCGAAATATAAAATCCCCATATAATCCCATCAGACCTCATAAAATAACTTTTCTCTGGTGTGTTTCAGCTTTTGCTGTTGTTTGAGAAGGCTCATCGGCCTTGCACAATTATCTCTTGAGTTGAAAATTTTTGTAAGAAATTCAATTTTCATTACCGTTGATGAGATTCTTCAAAAATGGATTGATCAAATCACGATTTATCAACATATCGCAGATATTGATTCTTTGCATTAAATGATTTTCCGTTAATTCATGTGGAATCCAGATATCGAGCTTCTTTACGTATCCCAGATGTTTACTAACAGCAGTTTTAGATATTTTAGTTGCTTTGCCATTTCACGAACTTTTGCATATCGATGAACTTCAATGAAATCCTTTATTCAGTCATCAGAACTTTCTATTGGCTACCAAGAACAGAGCTTCTTTAATCGTCAAATTTTCGGAACAGAATTTGCTATACCAATTTTGACACGTGTGCTCTGTTATCGCACTAGTGTCATTTATTTCGCATATTTTTCTATGCGTATGTGATGCAATTTTACCTTTGTTAAAATAAAATAGAATAATATACCGTAAGTGTTCTTTTTTATTATCAATTTGAAAATGCCACCAAACAAATTTAAACCGGCTAAATAAAGTAATGAATTTAAACAATGTTAGAATTACTTAATATTATTATAAATAATATGCGTTTGAGAATTATTACATTCATAAATTCGAAAAAAGTTACTAAACATATATGTTATCAAAACCCGAAAGAACTTTCGGGACAGCACAATAATATATAAAAATTTAACTTATATTCCAAAACGGATTCATATCCATTTTAAATACCGAAACTCATATCCAACTCAAATAAATATCAAGATTCAGATCCCATTTTATAAATACCATATAAAAGAAGGGAAAGTAGAGGAAAAAACAAAAAAAATCAGTGATTCAAAAAATTAATTCGACGATTACAAATTCAGAAGTAAAATTAGTAATTATTATCATTATTATTATGAAAATCTTAACCTTCAATCTTGGAAATTCTAATTAGGATTGCAAAAGATTTTTAAAATAAAATCATCGTTCCAATAATCATTAGGTCATCGTTACTAGGATTATTTATTTTTGTTTTTAATAATTTCTTGTTCTTCTCTATTTCTGTTTATAATTTATTTAGCGGTTAGTTTGGTATATTGCCCCAGAGCCTTTGCATAGATTACTAGGTAATTGTGAAAGGAATCTCATTTCCTCTTAGGGCTTTTTATTAACTAATTTGTTATTACTTAATCTTCATTGATAAAAAAATATTATTAAAAAGGTCTTAATTTACTTTATTGATTTTTATTTTTATTATTAATTTTACATTTGCAAGTGTATACTCTACCATATTTTCACACATAGTTCCGAAATTAATCTCCATAAACCCATCTGATTTCAGTGAACCTTGTTATTTTTCCTAAAGCGCAATATCGATAGTTTTAACCCCATTTTTTGATCAAATTTTAGAAACTCAAAACGATAATAAAATTGTTGTCAGTGCCAAGATTCATTTAGAATTAATCCGATGTTATTTTCGCAATTTTTCGCTCCTGTGATATTTTTATAAGTTCCAGTCTGTAAAATTTTTTTGATGACCTACAACCTTAACTATTAAATTTAGTGTCAGATAATATCTTACCCGGTTAATCTTAAAATATTAACACTTGCAAGATATCTACAGGGTATCCCAAAAGTAAGCGAACCCCAAGCTTAAATAAAGATTAGATATGGAAAACAACAGATTTTCTCAGCATTCCATCGAACGTTCAGGAAAATTTTCAACAAACATCAATAAGATCACGAAACAAAAGTCATTCGCAGAATGAAATGAATAGTAGCGAAGATAACATAAAATGATATAAAAGAAGAAATTACATTAGTTGAAATTAACAGAATTAACAACTGGATCTCAAATAATACAAGATGTTCCAAAAGTAACTTTTTATTTACGTTTTCGGTTCGGTTACTTTCGGGACAATTTCATTTTTTTCTAAAATGATCTAATATCAAAAATTATATTTGCAGTTACATTCTTAGCATCTTCTAATGACTTGTTCGTGCTGTGAGATTTGTGCGTCGACTTTTGTATCAACTACACCTCATAGATGGTAATCAGAAGTGAAAGTAGTCCTCAAGTCAGGTGACTAATGGTAAATTCGATTTTTATAAAGCTCTTCCTGAATTTTCTTGGCCTATTGATCTTGACAACCAAACCAATAACGGAGTTTGGAAACTTGGAATGCATGACGGTATGAACATCAAATAAATGCTGGTAAATCCACCAATCATTTTGTTGAAAAAATTTCCTTTCTTAAATGAATTTATTTAACATCGGAGAACTTTAAAAACCCCGTTCTATAATGTTTCATGTCACAAAATAAAGCACGTGTCTTAAGTTTATTGCGTGACTTTTTTCGGTCAATGTCTTTGGAGGATATAAGATTTGCCGCATATATATCCAGCATTTTTCATTCACTGAACTGCTGACTTGGTCATTTTATTTTGGAGTGATCAGCCATATTTTTTCAGCCATCAACATTAATTTGTTCTATTATAAAATTTCCACTTTTAAGTCGTAACATTTGATTTTGGTTTTCTTTTCACATTTAAATTATCTTTGTTATAGTCCTGCTTAAATCTGTTGGTTTGTTAAAGCAAAGCCATTCCATAATTTGTTTCCCATGAGCTCCTTTATGGTATTCTGAAGTCAAAAAATTAAAAAAATTTTTCAAAATTAATATTATCGATTAATTAGCTTAGTTAAACAAATGAGGTTTAAATGTATTTTACATCAAAATATTCAGGCTTTATCTAGAGAGCGCTGTATCATAATAATCCAACTTTTCGTCATTTTTATAAAGTTTTCGGAAGGATAAATTATTATCAGAGTAAATTTATTAACTTGTCCGATTAAATAATCATATTTTGAAAGTAAAAGACATCCATATGATAAGAAAACAAATATTGATAACACGAAAAACGGAAGGATTACGAACATTTATTATTAGGACAAGATCAAATTTACCTTTTTATTAATCAAGACTATTTAAAGTTATCTGAGATGAAGAAATTTTTTCAGTGTAGTCAGCTAAAACTCGTAATATTCGAATCTGTAATACAATTTTGGGAAAATATTTCATAAATAATTTTGTAAATACATTTCATCAGTCATCAGTGCACCATTATTTATTAGATGGTGGTTAAACTTGCTTTATTGTATATCCATCGTTAATAATTTAAAACTATTTACGAGAGGGTTCCTTATAATTAGTATCAAATATTTATTAATTAACGTAAATAAATACTTGAGAGGCAATCTCTTTCGCGTACTCAATGATCAAATAACCATATCAATACTTGCATATGAACTCAGATCTTAACAAACTTATTTGTGACCTTATCTGAGAGATTATCTAGACTATATTCAGTAGATAAGATTCTTACCTTCAAATAAAAATTAAGTAACACTAGTAAAGTTAAATAAAATCTAATGTGAATTATTGTGAATTTCTTGGTCAATTGTATTTGTGATTATCAAAATAAAGATTTGAAAACCGCAAACACATCGATTGAATGTGAATCACTTTGTTGATTATTAGTACCATCGTCAATCAACCTTCATTTCCCAGCAAAAGGTATTTTTAATATTACATTCATGAATAACCTTTTTTCATTATTTGTGAAGAAGTTGGTCAAGTGAGTCTGGATACTTTCATTTGAATCGAATATTTTGTCAACCAAAGTAAGTTACAGTGACAGAAATTAGAAAAAAGGAATTGTTGGATATATTCTTATGTCTTATTCACAATCCAATGAATTTTGCCGAGTCACCATGTTTTAGTGAGGTCTCGTATTTATATGCGGGCAAGGATTAAATTTTAATTAATATTAAAAAATAATTTATAAATATTTTAAAAATAAATTTTAAAGAAATATATTAAAATTTAATCTTTAATATAAAATTTTTTTTCATAATTTTAATAAATTTAAATTTTATTTAAAAATTAAAATAATTAAATTAATATTAATAAAGATTAGCACATATATCTCTAAGAAATGCGTATATTTTAACTATAGTTGGTCTTAAAAGTCCAGTTTCAGCACAAACTTTTTTCTGAACTTCCAATAGCCCATAGGTAAATTGCGAAAAATAATAGATCGCAAGTTTGATTGCATTCCATAGAAAAAGAACCATATCGGACACTGATGGAATTATTATAGTCGATGCATAATTTCTTCAAACACCTCCATTCGAATCTGTCTTCAGATCTCTTGGTTTTAATTAACTCCATTTCATTCGCAATGCTTCGTACTATGCAAAAATCCTTTGGTTCTTAAAAATTTTACTAGTTCATCCGTCATGTTCGTACTTAAAAATGGATTTAAAACTATTAAAAAATAACTTTTCTTGAGATTTCATGCTTAAAAACACAAATATATTCTTTTAATAATATTCTTTAATAATATGTGATAATTTAAATATGGCAAGGACTTTTCTTGTATTAATATGATCCGATTTTATTTAATTAATTTGTAAAAGTTCGGTCGTATTTAAATGCCTCTAACTGACAACCCAAGGGTTGGTTGAAATCGCTTGTCGGGTAAAGGTTCGTACATTAAATTATTATTTTCTTTTGTGTTTCTTTTCATTAACTTTGTCTTATATTTATTTATTGACAAATTTTTATTAACATTGATTCCATTATTGATTCTCGTTGATATAGTTATTTGAAATTTAATTATCGATTTATCATTTGATATTCGATTATTGATTTATTTTTACAAGCGTTGACAGTGGTTGCGAGTAATTGTTGATATATCTGAATTGCTGATATTTGACGATTGTATTAACTTTATGTTAATAAAGTTTTATTCTCCAGGTGATTATTATTTATCTTTAATTAATACCAACCATTAGTGAAAGGAAAGATAGAGACTAAAAGTTTGAATTCCTATTAATCGTTATAAATTTAAAAATACTATGGTGACTCCCAACCTTTCAACCTTGTCCAGTAACACAAGGGAAAACGAGAAAACCAAAAAAAGAATGTTCAATCAAATCAAATTGTGGAAATGACAAAATACTTATTCTTTGATGAAACATTTTTACAGTTCAGTAATGCATTTTTATTTTTGTTTCAATTTTTAGTTTCATAATAGAAATAAACCTTGTATTAATGATTTTGTGTTGTAAATTTATGTATCATAGTGGCTTCCACACTTTAAGATGTGACCATATTAATAATCTTCTACAACAATTAGAAATAATCAAAAATAATTCTTTTCAGGTGTAAAAATTAATAATAACAACGAAGACTACAAGAAACAATAAAAATAATAATAAAGTAAAATTCATCCAAATAATAATTTTATAATAATAATAAATTGAAAAAAATAATTGAACTGGTTAATATAAAAAAATGAACTTATTGAAAATAATATGAAAGATTCAAAAATTAAACGAATCAAAAATAGTAACTAACTATTTTAGTAAAATACAAAAACTCTAAATTATTGAGATCTAAAATTAGTAACTTATGTTCTTAAAATATTTTGAGACATAAAAAGAGCTATTCTAAAGCAGTGCAAAAATTATTTCAGGGGACACAACAAAACAAAAAATTTTAATAAAGAAGAGGTATAACTCATCAGATACAAATCAAGAAAGCTGAATTGGATAGACAGAAAATTATCTAAAGAAGATTATTGGATAAAAAATATCCAATCAATATTCAAATAGACAATAGAAGACATAATTATTACAAATGGTATTTATTTACATTAGTAAGTGATTTTTCTTGTAAATAATTACTCACCATAAATATAATTATTTATCAGGGGCTTTGGTTATCCATAAATAAAATATAATTTGTGATCTGTAAGCTTGCATATCTCAGATCAGATTAATAAATAATAAAAATATTGAGACTCCTTAAACGTGTAACGTTTTAAAAATAATTTCTAATTAAAATAAGTAAATACTCAAGGGACTTTTTTTGTCCTCTTGCAGATCATTTAAACTATGATCTTGGTCCAAACGCAGAATCTCAACACTATTAGGTGGAGATACATAGCTTGTCTAAGGACCATTACTCGTTAAGATTTCTATCCTTTAATTAATAAACAAAATATCTAGAGTTTGGAAGCAATCTAATTTGCTACATCACTAGATTCACTGTATTTTATTCGATACAAATGTACATTAAACCCCAAATGATACCTCTTATTCGATTTAAATATTATTTTGAGTTAGTGAAAGGTTAGTTGAACTACCATAACTCATATTCATTAACCAAACAAAATAAGAAACTTGTAAAAAGAATATCAAGGTATTGGAATGTCAACCATAACTTCATAAAGCAAAAATCAGTTACAACAATCTTATTTAATAAAAATAAGGACATCTTACAGTGACATTTAAAATAAAAGTACAGTTGACTCTTATAATTTATTGGTTTTTTTACATCAATATGAAACGAGCTGTAGGGAGTATAGATTTTAGTGATTCGGTAAATTATTTGAACCGACAAGTCGAACACGTACCATATCATTTCAAAAGATACTTATATTGTAAGTGGTCATTATTTTGTTATTAAAATTATAGTTCACACATTAAAAATAAGTCTTTATTAGGTGATTAATTATGCTTCATTTTCACTCTTGTCCATAAATGTAGTTCGATTATCAGGATATACTTCCTGCTAATCCATTTATACATAAATAAACACATTTAGGGAATTGTCTTTAACTTATGAGACCCTTTTTAGACCTTCTTAAGTTAAGGAAAATTAGTCATGTGAATTAAAGTACATTAAAACTGTTTTGAGAGTTTAGAAACAAGTTTATTACTTGTAACAGTATATTGATTTGTTCTGATTGTTCTTATGAATGCATTTAATGTAATTGCAACATTTGTCTTATTCTTAGGAGTCTTATGTTGAATAGTTAGGTAATAAGCTGAGTTATCTCTAGTCAAACTTATAGCAAAAGTCAGCAGATATATATAGATAAAATTGTGTTTTCTTGAACATGGACTAGAAGAGACAGATAAAATTATAAATTAATGTTAGATCACGTAGACCAAATTTTTAAAGCTTGGTTTTAAATCGTTTTTTCAAATCGATGAAAGTCTGTTTTGCCATAAACAAAAATATTATCGAGGTAGAGTTTCTAATGACAAAATTTTGGTGTTTGGATTTGTGGTCAAATCATTTGTATCTGCTAAAGGATATATGAAAGTGGTCTAAAATTGGACAGCTGCTACTTTAAAGCCTATTATTCAAGAAGTAGTGCTTTCAGGATCCATTATTCATAGCGATTAAATGTTTTTTTTGGATATGAACAACGTACTGTTGGGTTAGCCAAGGGCACATCCCTGTTAACACTGATAAAAATTATATGATAAAGACCGCAAAAGGGTCGATGAGAAGATCATTGTTTTTCTTTTTATTTTTCTGTTTAACATGAACCTTTAAATAAATTAACAATTTGATTTAATTGATATTATTTGACTATTGATAGATTTCTATTATTCTGTATTTTTGATTTTGTAGAGTCAGTGAAACATATGACTGTGTAATTTAGGACATTTTGATTATTGAGACATTGTGGTTGTAGCTTTGATAACAAAGTGTTAATTGTAGTTGTTTTGATTTATTTATTTGAGTACACATTTTGGCAAAAGTGAAGGGGTCAGTAAACTTTACGAGCTAAGTGTTACGACAAGGTTCATAGTAATTTAATAGCGTAACAATACCGTTAATCTTTCAGTAAACTTTATGGAACAAGTTAAAGGTGTTCACACTCAAAACATAGAATCTTATTGAGCTAAAAACAAAAGAAGATGTAAAACAATGATGGATATCATAAAGAAATTTACACATTACTATTTTAATGAATGTATGGGGAGATATAACTTAAGAGGAGACAGTTTTGAAAAAAATTGAAATTAATAAGAGATTTTTATCAATAAAAAATGTTTTGGTTGAAATTATTGTTGTTGGGGGCAAAATTCTGATGGAATCCACAAGTCTCACAAATCTCACAAGACTCAATCTAAAACTGCCAGAGTCTCATGAAAGGGAGCAGGCATACACAACAAATACTCGCACAAAGACAAGCAATTCCGATTCAACGATTTAACATTTTCCTTTTGTTATGTGGTGATCTTAACATTCTCTTTGTATCATGAGTTGATTTTGAGCCTGAATTGGATTGTGCTTTCATATAATAATTAATAAATAATATATTCTTTTTTTTTTCAGTTAAAATAAAGCAAACATGTTATTCTGGTTAAACAAAACAAACAAATTGTTAAACAAGCAGCACTCAAGTGCTGAAAATGAAATAATATTAAGAAAATCAATAATAATAGAAATATTTCATTTGTGTAGTCTTAGGGGCATAATTTTTACAAGATCCATTATTATTAAAGGGTTTCTCTGCAACATAAACAATACTACATTTTCCACAAGACCAAATATAAAATAAGCGAGTAAAAAATTTTAGGCTAAGGAATCTCTTCTCTTAAACATTATTGCTGTGCTTAAATGAAAGAAGACTCATATACTTTCACAACTATTCATGACTCCTTTGCTTAAGTGAGATTGTTATCGTTATTATCAAAATTTTAAGCTTACTGATAATGAACAGGTATTTTATCACTACCACAAATCAAAGAGAAATAGAACTTGAGCTGGCATCAAAGAAAAATGTTAAATTAATGCAAAGTGGGTACGACAGGAAATGACTTATAAAATAATACCAGAAGGTATAAATTTTAACAACAGAATTACAACTAAGAAATAATAAATAAACTTGGATCTAATCCTAACAATTCGACATTTGAATTCATTCTGTCCGTTTTTTATACAAAATAATCTATATCAATCACACTAATCAAATAATTTTCGTTGTTAGAGATTATTTTTCTCATGTGATTGACAGTGGTTGGAATTCTTGATGTGAACAAGAATTGTATTTCGAAGTGACCATTCATTGAGCCATTTTTGTATTTCTTCATAATTGTTGAAGTACTACTTCGAAACCCATAGATTGAAACAAATGATAGACATTCGGAGCAATGTCCGGTAAATATGATAGGTGAGGTAAAACAACCAAAAAATTTTTTTCCTAAGTGGCTTTTATAGTCATTACAATATGTGAATTGGCAATGTCGTGCTAGAAAATAAATTTTCGTGTCTCTATATATTTTTGGTCACCTGTTTCTAAACGTCTTGTTTAAATCTATCAATATTTATTGTAAAGTTTACTAGTGACGGTTGTGATACAGTATAACATTTTTGTCTCACTATATACAGACAAATTCTTTTTTTCCAGTGAAAATTCCGCTTTGGTGTCGATTTGAACGACTGTCTGGAGTCAGATAACTATTTTCTTCATTTAAAATTATGGAAGTATATCCAATTTTCGTCTCCAGTCAAAATGTGATGCAAGAAACCTTTTCTTTTTTGTGTTTCAAGAAAGACTTCACACATTGTCAGCCGCATTTCAGTGTCCTTATATTTCAGTTCATATGGTAACTACCTTCTTTATTTATAAATCTTTCTCATGGGTGCCAAACGCACAGAAATTGTTATTCTACCAACATTTAACAATTGCACTAGCTCATATTGTGATTGACACATATCTTCATCGATCAGCATCTGTAATTTATCGTTCTCGAGAATTTTCGGCTGACCTGAACGAAGTTAATCATGGACCTTGAAATTAGCTATCTTCAAATGTCTAAACCATTTATCGCACTGAGTAATTTAACCACAAGATAAAACTGATATCCCGAAAATGTTTTTGCGGTAACATATTGACATTTTTAATAGAGTTAAACAACTTGTTATTGCTGCGATTTCAAAAGTTGATTAGAGAAATATAATTTAAATATTTTCAAAATCAAAAATAAAGTATGTTAAAAATAATCAATAATAATAATTAATTGACCAAAAAACAGATCGAATTAATTCACACACCTAATATATATAAAAACTGCATTTGAAATTAATTTGCGCATCAGGGAATTTCTTTATAATACCATAGTAATATCGTATTTATAATATAATAGTAATTATATTTCTGACAGATTTAAATCACATCAAAAAGCACAATACTCAAGTGCTCAAGGCGTTCCAATACTAGCCTGATTTCATAAAGGTCAAGGAAGTTCGAAAGACGATTGCAATCACTTATTGCTGATCCGAATCGGAAGTCACATCTCAAACTAATTTCCTTTTAAATATATAACCTCGAGTATACTGGTGGTTATCTTATACAGTATCTGTCTTCTACAGCTAGACAACTCAACAGAAGTATGAGAAAGGCTCATCTCATTTAAAAAACGCAAACAATCATAGGTCTCATCCAAAATATCAAAAGTTATAAAAAAAATTAAAATCAAATTATTTTTTTAAAATGGTTAAGAATCGATCAAATTAAGACCAATAAGGTCAATTATAAGAGTCTATAAGAGTGATTATTACTATTATTAAAAATAATAATAGCATAAAACCTAATTAACAGTTTTTATAAAAATAACTAACAATAATAATAATAATAAAAATAAAATAAATAATAAAAAAATAAATAATAATAATAATAATAATAATAATAATGTAGAGACTGTCAAAAAACTGAAAAATATTCTATGATTTTACAATTTGATGAAATTATGCCAGCAATCTCTGAAAAAATCAGTGGTATTCGAATGTTACTATCCAAACGGATAATGCCCGCCCTCATGTGAGAAAGAAAAATGTTGAAAATTTCAGTGACTTCGGAGAAAATATTGTTCCATGTATTTCCGTCATAAATCAGCCTACGCAGTCTCCAGATTTAAAAAATGTCAACGATATTGACTTCTTCACTTCCCTCAATAAGTGATGTCATAGAAAAAATTATAAAAATCTTGATGAATTGTGGCTGTCATTACAACAGACAGTTTGGTCAACTAGGCCTGAAACGTTGAAATCTCTTTTTGAATGTAAATCTCGGATGTTGCAAGATATTAATAGTCAGAAAGAATCAGTGGTTAGTGTACAACATTCGTCATTAATAACTTTGTAAATAATGTGTTTTATTCTTGTTATAATTTAAATATAATATAAATGCTCTTCGTATTAACAAATCGGGTTTTTTTAATGGAAGACAAATTGGGAAATACCAAATTACTAAAAATAAATTTTAATTATATAAGGCTAATGAACTTTAAGAACAGACACACAAAATTACTACTTTTCCAGACGAAAGAAAGTTCAGAATAAATAAACCATAGTAAGCGAATCTTCTGATAGACTGTTTTAGGATCAGTAGATATCAGTGTCAGTGTAGAGAGACACCGTTGTGTTAACTGTCATATTGTTTTTATTATTTGTGGATTGAGATTGATACTTTTCATTTGTCCCTTTCATGTTGCTGATTATTTTATTATTATTTATTAATTTAATTTATAATTACAAATATCATCCCGGAGAATGCTTTGCAGTTTGCTGGAGTTCATTGAAAATTAATAAATCAATAACGGTTTTGGACTCGTATGTTATTTAATTTTAATGAATTTGTGAAGTTAACAAACAAATAGATTTGGGACTCATGTTTCTGGTGAGCTTAGTTAATATAAATATTATCAAAATCATCGATATAGAATATGATTTGAGCATAGTGTAAGATGAGGAAGAATGAATCGAGTATATTTTTAATTGCCATCACAATATTTAATAACTATTATCTTTATTTTCGTGATTTAATACTCAAAATTTGTATTTGAATGCATTTCAAAAATTTTAAATTTTAAAAGATCAAAGAACCATGTGTGGATCACCCTAGAAAAAGAGAATATCAAGAAAAATTTCGCTGAATTAAAAATCAATAGTGATGTTGTGTTAGCCAAGGGCACATCCCTTTAACCATCTTAGATTATCTTTTGAAGACCGCAAGAGGATCTAGGATAATTATAATATTATTTAATTAATTATAGAGACCGTAAAGAGGTCAGAAACAGAATAATAATAATAAAATAATTATTATGATCAGTATAGTATATAAGGCATTGGAGTCCTCAATGGACTGCCACAAAAAGATAGTAAGTGAATTTGTATATTGTCAGAAAATATTGAAGAATTTATTGTCGGAAGATTTTAAAAAATTTATTGTCAGAAGATTTTCAAGTTGATAAAGTTACTTATGACCAGTTTTATGCGACATGAGCGAACGATGGGTCCTGTGCTCTTAGGGCGTTTATGATCGTACCGGATCTGGCTCATCAAACGAAAATTGGACCCATCGTCTACTTAATCAGTGTGATCATTATTTCATTTTTGTTATTAAAAAAATTAAAATTAAAATTAATTCTATTAATTATTAATTATATATTCTGATTGAACTTTTACTGATTCGAATATTATTGAGTATTTGATCTTATATAATTGATTTGCTTTTCAACATCACTGACTCTAGCTATTTTAGACATTCAACGTTGTTTATTGTGTTATTACTTTTATATATTTGGATAAAGTTTTATTGTAGTCATTTGATTCCATTATTTGCGAACACGTTATTGACAAAAGTAATAGGGTTAGTAAATTTATGAGCTAAGTGTTACCAATAGTTCATATTAATATAAAGCGTAACATTGATTAATATTTGAAAATTACTATTAGTTATGGTGTATATGTAGAGGTATTTATGCTCTACTTAAGATTATTAACATTTTAGAACAAATGGAGATCTACTTTGTGCATGAATATTCCAAAATTTTGAAATTGGGTCTATTAAATTTTTCGTTGTTAAATCATGCGACATCCAAACATCCAATTTCTTTTTAAAACATCATTTCTTTATGATTTAAAACGGTTTGATGATGCATACCGAGGTCTGCCCGGCTGCCAATATGCCTGTCTTCCTCCGCTTTCTGAATGATTTGATCGACTTTTTGAAATATTAACCTACTAGAACGAGATGTTTCTTTGACGTCCAAATATCCAGAGCGAAATCGATGGAACCACTCACGGACTGTTCTATCAAATACAGCATCTGCACCATAAACCGTAAAAAATTTTTCAGTCTGCGTTGCATTTTTGCCTTTAATGAAATAAAATTTCATGTAATAAAATTTCATTAGGTACCGAATTTCTTTTTTATTTATGTTCATTTCTAAATATAAATAAATTTTTATTTATTAATAACATTTCAAACTTCTTAAGCAATTTGAATGCGGTGATTATTAAATATATTTAATTGAAATATTTAAACAAAAAATTATCAACATAAATATCTGTAGACATTTTTCACCGTCTATTCGCAAAATTGGCAGAAACTTTTTAGACAACCCAATATTATTTGTCTAAAAATATAAAAATCGGCAACCGTTTCTGTGTAATTTATTTTTCTTAACTTCAGCATTCGGTTCATAATTTGACAAAAATAAGACATTATCTTAAAATATATTTACTTGACTACTCAGGTTATATACTTAATCAAATAATTATACGTAGGATTATATTGCAAATAATAAAATAACATTTTAAAAAATGTTAGAATATTTTTAAAAGGCTATTGTTTCTAAGTATAACTAATGTGGCATATTTAAAAAACAATAAGAGGGTGAAAATAGTTTGTTTTACAAATTTAAGCATAATTATTTGAAAATTTTGAAAATAAATGACAAACAATATCCGTATGAATATATTTATGTTAAACAGACAAACAATTAGTAACAAAATTTGTTCTTAATAATTAATTGACCCACCCTAACTCTTAATGATCATGTCACAGCGCTTGTTCACAGAACTGACCATGTTACTACAAACATCTTGAGTAATTTTTGCCATTCCTCCAAGATATACTTTTTCATCATGATTTTCCCAGTAATTTGCCTCTCCTTCAGTTTTCTCATCAATAGAGCTCATTAATTTTCAATTGAGTTCATATCAGGTGATTGTCCAAGACTAAGACATTCTAAATTCATTTCTTCTCCCGATTTTCGCCAAACATTAACCTTCCATCCGACCAAAAACGTTAATTTAACTTTTGTCAGGCCAAGGGACTTTTTTTTAGTCGGTTGAATGGTTCAAAAGTTCTTTGACCTATGTAACACGGGTTTTCCAATTATTCTTTGAAACTAATGGTTTTTTTGTGCCATCCTCCCATGAAACACTATCTCTGAAAAATGATTTCTCACAGTTAACGGGGAAATTAATATACCATTGTCTTTTTCAATGTACGTACTTACTTTTTCAGTTAATATCCTCCGATTTTTTTCTATTTTTTTTATTGTTGTTAGTCTTGGTCTTCCTCGTCCAGTATTTACTGGTACTTACACTCCTATAACGAGAAAACTTTTCAGAAATATACTGGACGCTGGATTTTGGACATTTAAGAATGACTGATATTTTGCAAAGATTAAAATTTTCTTTTTTCAAGGTAACAACGGGATTTCGGAAGTCTGTAGAGTATTCTTTTGTTTTTAGACCCATTCAATAAATCAATTAGGAAATAGATTTAGAAATCCTATGAAAACCTTTAAAGCTATATAAATTAAAAATCTCTTACTTTTATTTACACAAATAAACTGTTTAAACAATATTTTTTTAAGATTTAACATAAATATAATGCTATTTCCTTAAAAGGTCATGGTTGTGCGAATAATTATTGTATATTAATAATCAGAAAAATCTCAGAGATACAAACAAGCAAACTTTTTCACAAACTTCGATTGGCATATTGGTAAATAAATAAATTATTCTTTGCTTAAAATCTTGCAATGAAAGAAATTTTTTCTGAATAAACATTTTTCTTAATATGTCACCTACAAAATCTTACGTTGGTAAGATCCAGTAACCTCGGTGTCCAATCAATAGCTCTTCTACTAACAATCAACTTTCCAAGAAAATTTTGAAATAGCCATTTTCGAATTGCTAATACAAATAAACAAAAAACCCACGTTGTATAACGAGCATTAAGGAAATCGAGAATAATTGATTATAAGCATTCCAAAAATAAACTTTCAACATATCCAAGTAACTTTTGCTTGTCATATTTTCGGAGAAGAAATAAGGTCAAATCAAGAAACTAGAATAAACAAAGGCTCATACAATGACCAACCTCTACACTGTCAAATGAAGATTGTCTAAGCACCAATAGACACTTTTTTAAATATTATACATCACATACATGTATAATAGCCCAGTTAAACAAAACTAAATATTCAAAGATTTATTACACTTTCAAGTTGTAAAGCTATTTAATTGAAACCATGTATATATGTATCTATATATATTTTTTTGATTGACCCCTCTTGAAATGACAGTTTTTAAAATGTAACTAAACTAAATCGAAAAGAACTATTAAAAATATTTTAGTCATTAAAATATTTTCCATTGTTCTTATTGTTGGGTTTACCCAAGAAACCCCCCTTCCGAATAAAATAAAACCAAAGAAAATCATAAAAAGGGTTAAAATGTTAAGAAAAATAATAATAGTAATAATAATAATAATAATATTAATAATTAAAGTTAATTAACTATTGAAAAACAATTTAAATTCCCAGATATTTTTATTTTGAAAATACTTAAGAAATAAAACAGCCCTCCAAAGTAATTTTTATTTTTAAAGAAGTCCAAAAGAGGGAATTTACAAATATTAATGGTCATCAGAAAATAATTTTTTAGGGAATTCTAGAGTTTTAATAAAATTTTGAGAATTTAAGATTAATTTTGAGATTATTTCAAGAATAATCTCCAGATGAAGATTAGTTTCAGAAAAGTATATAAGCAGAGGGATTTTAGCATAGTTTCACCCTCAGAAATCGTGCTTCTAGTCATAGCTAGTTACGAAGAAGATTATGAAGAATTTTGAAAGATTTATTAAAGAAGATTGATATTACAAAGATTTATTGGAGAAGATTGATAACAAAGGATTTCGAAGAGGATTGCTACTGCTATAGAAGACGATTGTTCCGAAATAGGAGATCACAAAAGGATATTTTTAAACCAAGTATTACTATGCTTTTTTCAGTGTTAGGCCTATGCTTAAAATTCCCCATCAGCGGGTTGTCGGTGGCAACCGTTAGGGCTCAGACCATAACTCGGAAGTTTTAGCGGAAGATAAACCGTAAGATTTTTCCATTATCTTTTCCTTTCTTTTGTTAAAGTAATTATTAATATTAATTAATTTAGTAATATTTGTTTTAATTGGAACATTGTATTTTAATTTTATTTGAATTTGACATTATTATTATCTGTTAACCGTTTGGTTTTTGTAACGTAGTTGTGAGACATTTCAGACATTAGAATTGTGATCCCATATTTTGATTCTGTATTTTGTGATTGTGTGTTATAAATACAAGTTATTGCTTTACTGATTGTTATTATTTGCACCACCTAAGAGTTGGAGTCAGGTTTAAATTCGATACACTAAATTGCGAACATTATCATACATCTGCCATCGAGATCATAAATCATAAGCTGTCTTTTCATACAACTCATGAATTTAGGACTCAAAAATTTAAGAATCTTTTTTTTACATCACCTGGGTTCCGAAACATCTTATAGGTCAGAAATGTATCAATATATTTGAACATATGATAACTAGGGTATGTTTTTTCAATAAAATGCAACTTTTTTAAAAATAATTTGTTTGAATACGGTATTTATTGAACTAAAAACATTTTTATCGGCGAATAATTCACCCCTAAAGTCAATATTCACTTACTTCGGCCGCCACTGCCTTGAGACACAAAAATTTGTTTAATGGTTGGAAGCGTAACAGGATATGAAAGATTGAAAATGATGAATGTTAATCAGGCGGAAAAATACTTATAATTATCTTTGAAAAGGACATGTATGATAAAAGATTCTTTAATATGTTGGTGGGTATAATTAGCAATTCATCTAAAATGTGTTTCTATTGGATTGTTAAATTTGCGATGAAACTGTAAACTACCAATATGTAGTCCATGTGATTGACGATCTACTAAAAGAATATTATGTTGAAAAAATTAAATTTTCTCTTCTACTGTCCGATGCCACCAGATATATGGCCACAGCCGGAAATTTCTAAAGCACAGATATCCATCACTGTTACATGTTTTATGTGTGACGTATTTGATGTACAATTGCGCAGAAAAAGTTCGTGATAGTTTTAATAATGTTGGCAAATTAATTAAAGAATCAAGGCATCAATCGACATAGAAAAAACGAATTTCGTTGAATCGATATTCGTGCGACACCTGTCACTACAAGGTTGGGTTTCTAGTTAAATGCAGACATTTATTATTCAGATAATCTACCACAGATACGAAATATGGTGAATAGTTTCTCTGGGGAAGGTTTGTTGTGCAGAATGCAAAGAAAACTTTAAAAAGTATAAATTTACATTCAAGCTTGTAGGTTATTAAGAGGGACTACGACTTTTTTGAATAAATTGATAAATCTGTAAAAACAACCTCTAATATTATGTCATCAAATAATGATCTGACCCAAATTTCGTTTGGAAATGACTCTTGTGGAATCAGTTCATATTTGAAAAATCGTTTAGTGACGAACACCGGTCTTATTATAATCGCAACACTACTACAAGTTGGTATTTCACCTATTCAATATCCACTCCAGAATTGTCAAAGTCTGTTGAAGGAAGTTTTTTATGATAAAAAACATTTAGGTAAAGATAAATGATGAGAACAGCCAAATACTTCTTTGCTTATTATAAAGATGCACAATGATGAATGCTAATTAAGATTTTTCGTGTTGCAACTTCCTATTTTAAATTTGTCCATATGTGGAGACTACGATCAAAGCCGCAAAAAACTTCGACAACATCAAAGACAAGAAGTGATCCTGCAAATAAACAATAACTTTATAAATAATTGTGATCATCCAATATTTATCCAAAACTTTAACCTTGTGATTTTAAACC
>JBBMKC010022265.1:0-18698 GCA_037834085.1 Bipalium vagum | reverse complement strand
CTATTAATTTAATGTGACGACAATTTCAAATTGTTTTCCAAAACAAATAACTAAGTAATACAAATAAGTATTTAAAACGAACTTCATTAATGTTTTGAAAATAAGTCTAAAATTTTGTATACAATCAACAAATTTTGTTTTGAAAATTGAACATTACTGCTGCATTCTTTTAGAACATTAAATAATTTGTTTATTTGTCCCTCACAACGTAACGTGTCTTCATAGGCCCTTTAGACAATAGTTTTCCCTTTACATTTATGTTGTTCTTCGCCTCTCTTCATATTGTATTGGCCAGTAAGAAAGGTGTGACCTACTTATTACCAGGCACATGTCTATGAAAAATTGAAATTTATGCATTACAAAGTTTATTTCATGCCAGTGATACAAAATACATTTGTAAATGCTGTAAATAAATATTCATGAACAATAAAAAAAATCAGAATCTCCAAGTCTCTATTTCAAAGAGAGAGGAAATATAATTTTATTATAATATTGATAGCGATATCTCAGAAATTTCTCCCCAGATCTGTCATTCTTTATTAAATTTTTTCTAATTTTGTTTATTAGAAAATAAAAAAATTAAAAAATCTTTTAATAAATGTTTTCTAGAGAAAATTAAGTAATATTCGATAATATTCCTGAACGTAAGAAAATGGAAAGGTGTTAAGCAGGATTAGTCTACAAGTTTAATTTACATCCTTGGAAAGATAAAAATGTTTTGAATCTGGTACTTTGTGAAAACTCGATCAAAAAATTGAACCAATTACACTTACAATGATTTATTAACATTTTTAAGTATGTATTATTTATTACGTTCTATGTATCAATTACCTTCTCATTATCTGGGTTATTTGTGAACTTTTTTCAAAGAAATAATAATTTATAACTTATAAATTATAATAATTTGTATTTAAATTATTATATTATTTTTATATTTATTAATTCTAAATAATTTACAGAATAATATATTCGTAACGAGAAAATATTAAAATAAATGAAAATAGTTTATAATGGATATTTTTAAATCTTTTTGTGATGGTAATTGAACTACCACGTATCTTGAAAAACCAAACTTTTCTTTTGTAAATTAAAATTAATCTTGTCCATTATATTAAAAGAATATTAATAAAATATGTAAAAATTGATTGTACATGTCTCTAATGTTATAAGTAAAATACAAACTTGAAAAAGTTCCCTTATAAAATTTATTTATATTTTAGATTAATAATGATTCGAAGGAAATGTAATAAAAAAAACATATTATTACTTTACTTGGTCTAGAGTGAAGTTTCTTAATTTAAGAATGAATTGAATCATTTTGATAAGATGTACGAATGTATTGAAAATACTTGTAAAAATTTAGGAAGGATGAGACCCAAGATGGCTTAGTGTTCAATCAAAAGGATCTAGAAAGCAAAAGTTTAAGTATAAAAATGTTTACTCTTTGTAATAAAGATGGAAAAAACAAAAATATTAATAAAAAATAATAATGATAATAATATTATCTTGGAAATCTTTAATTTAAGCGTGAAAAAATAATTCTTGTTTTTTTTCTTTACATATACTAGTAGTAATAATAATGACCATAATAATAAAATAAATATTATAATTTATGTCTTCAATAAAATCAACTGTGACCTCACAAAAGTCTGAAACCCGCTAAGACAATTAATTAAAATCTTTTCGATGAGTCAAAGAGGGCCACAGCTAATGGAGACAGAGGACGAGTTTCCTAACCTCACAATAGACGGGTTAGAAATTACAGATGACAAGCAAACTGGCAATTGTATTACATGTAATAATTAAATTTGATATTTAATTTTAATATTTAATCTTATTTACATGAAAAGAAATCGTTAGGTCTACTTTATTGTATAAACATAAATAACCAGTAATTTCAAATTCATGAAAACAATATTTACTAATAAAAATATTTTTGAGTAATACATAAAAGATAGTTAAATCAAATTATAATTAAAATGAACCATTATAATATTATTAAATAATGAAATATTAGTAATATTGATAAAGTAAATTATATAATAGTATAATTTAACTTTATTTCTAATAATAATTAAAATTAAAAACCATTCTAACTAGAAGAATATTTTTTTAGTCCTAATAAAGATAGCAATATGGAAAATAAAGGAATTCTATGAAATATTTAACGATTTCTCTGAAATCGGAATAACTAATTAATCTAATTAGTAATAGCAGGATATACCTCTCATCACTAATCGTTTTAATATATATTTTCTTTTTTGCTTGTTCACTTGCCAACTAGAATTTGCTACGCCCTAGGCGGTGGTATACGTATTTTCGTCATCAGAACATTATCGATTATCATATAACTTTCAAGATGAACCAATTTCTTAAAGAAATGACTCAAAAATAAAGAATAAAGAATCGAAATTCGTTTTCAAAAACATGACATAATTCTGTAACACTGTAAATCATACATACTAATAAAAAACAATTAAACTTTACAAGATATCTTTGATTGTGAAGGTTTCCCAAGTTTTAGAGCAAAAATAAATGACTTTAAAAATCGTAACACTTTTAATGATTTCTCCGATACCATAATCACTCTTCTTAATACAATTTAATATCATAAAATTGTTATCATTATTCTTAACGTTTTCCATGTCTATATGTTATATAATGTAAGTTTTGTGTTTTTTGTAGTGGTCTCCTTACTTGAGAGATTGTTACAATTTTTGCTTTCAGTTCTCATCAAATTCGACAAAACCATCTTGGAAATATGCTTCCTGTTATCCATGCATTTGAGCTATGCTATAAATCACATCTTATTTATTTAAATTTACATCACAAAAACACCTAGGCCTCGTGTGTTTATCTATCTGATATCAAGGGTTTATATCTTAAATCTGTCATATTAAGAGATAATAAAAAAATTATGCTATCTTTTCTTACTCTAAAACCTTGCTTATGTCGAAAGACGTGACTAAGTTTTTCTTGGGAATTTTTTATAATAAAATGACGTTTCGTTGCAATTATTTACCAAAATACAGTTTTACCTTGATAAATTTCTTTTCAGCCATGCTTGAGCTAAGTAAAAAATAACCTATAAATTCTAAAGAGCTTGAATGGGTAGGAAATATGTGATCTTCTCAAAGTTAAGCTGAGAAGAAAGATTCGTCTCAGTAAAATTTGAATTGGTTTTTATTTTTATTTTAAAAGATTTCTGTATTTAAATTATTTTATTTTTCGATATTATTATGGATGTCTTTTTTTATAATTACACTTTCATGATATTATTGCCTATAACACTATGTGTCACCATCACTATTATTAATATTTGTTCTTAGTTTTATTCTTATTAACGGGTGAGCAGTAAAAATCAGCTCAAATTCCAAATGCTCGGCACTTAACCAAGACAATTTATATTATTATGCGTGTTATAATATTATAAGCACAAATTATTGACCTGTTATGAAATTTATATTTTAATTTATTGTTGCGATCCAAGTTGGAAAAAATGCCTTCAAAAGAAAATACTTTACGAGATAATTTGTACAACTTCTATTCAAAAAAATCAGCATCTTGGGAAAAAGTTTACAGTGATTCATATTTTGAATTAAAGAGTGAAAAGAATAATTTGACATTTGCAAACGTTATGAAAGTGGAATAAGCTCAGATCGCCAAGTTGGTCCAGGCAGAAAACCATAAATTTTCAAGAAAAGAAAGATTGAAGAACTAATTCGACAACAAAATTGTTATTTAAACGTCTTACGTAATTTTAATATTTGAACTATCGGCTACGGTAGGTGAGCATAGAGTATGACCAAACGCCTACTGAACCGGACTAACGCCTATTGCATAGGTTATTTGCACATATAGAGTTATTTTTTAATGTGTAAGAAAAAAGAGATATACAAGATAATATATTAGACAAGTACTAAAAACATAATAAAAATATAATATCACAAAGAAATAATACTGGGGGGATAAAAGTCTCTTACTATCTTTTTAAAAAATAGAAAAAATAAAATTTATTAATTTTAAAATACATTTCAATTCAAACATTATTTTTTGAACATTTTTAAAAAATTATTTTGTTTAAATGTTGACCACCAGAACCATCGCAAATTTGTGCTCTTTTTAAATACATTTTTCCAATACTGACTGCAATATTTCAGTCGGTATTGCTGATATTTTGTATCGTATTTTGTATTTTAATTCAGTTAATATTTGAGACTTATTAACATAAAGTTTGTCTTTCAGATAGCCCCAAAGAAAAAAGCCAGGACCTGTCAAATCCGGCGACCTTAAAGGCCATCAAAAACATGAATTTTTCGATATTAATCGATTGACTAAAGTTGAAGCCAATAATTGTATTGTGGATCTGTTGTTGTGAGCTGTGGCTTCATCCTGTTGAAACCAGGCATCCCAAACTTCATTTACAATATTCGGTATGAAAAAATTTTCGATATCGATTACCAATCATCGAAACCGTCATACTGTTTTCTTCAAAAATAAGGACCAATGATTCTTCTCGTGGAAATAGTACACCACACCGTTACTTTTTCTTGGTACAAAGAGTGCTCGTGGAAATCTATGGATTGCCTACCACAAAAACATGTATTTTGTTTGTTAAAGTAGCCGTTAAGTTGGAAATCAGATTCGTCACTCATCCATAAATTTCTTAAAAACGAACCATCACAATCATTTGTATTGAGTAACTGACTTCTGTATTGTAGGCGCAATAGGTAGCAATTGGGGTTTAAAGTTTGGACTAATTGAATTTTATAAGGATACATTTGTAAATCTTTTTTTAAATTCTGCGTAATGACGAATGACTGATGTCCAACTGAGTACATCGTTTTCAAGTTGAAATTTTTTGGTCCTTCATTACACTCTATTGCAGCATCAATATTACTATTATTCCTTGATAGTATTGGTCTCCCTGATCTTCAGATATCTGCTACTGTCCCAGTGTCTTCACATTTTTGCACCAGTGCGTGAATGGTTAGACCGAAGGGCAAATTCTATGTTTTGTAAAATCTTCTAAATTTCAATTGTGTTTCGGAAATACTTATCTGATTTATGAGGTGAAATACTACTATTTTGGTTCTTTCTTCCGTCGTAAATTTATTCATAATTAATGTTGTTTTTTTGTGTACGTTATTCTGCCAAAACAAAAATTAAACATATATTAGAATAAAAAAATTGATTTATTTTATAAGTAATTAACTTTTGACCCACCTTGTATAACATTTACAAAGTTAGTTTTCTAATTTTCAATATTCAAAAGTTCCTCATAATTCTCTTTTGATTTAATTTCTTATATTTAATATTTTTTTATTTCTTTTCTTTTTCAATTTTCTTAATTTCTAAATAATAATAAAAAATTAAAAAAATTAATTCAATCTTTTTTAATTTTTAATTTTAATATCAGAATATTAAAATTTAATTTACAGGTTTCATACACTTTACTGAGATTTGCATGTTTTCTTATAATTATGGAATTTTAGAAAATTATATATGATAAATTTTGATGATCTAAAACATATATAGTATACATGTACAAATATACATGTATATATACACTTAAAAATCAATCACGTTAATATGTAAAATATATAAATATACAAATCAAATCAGTTTTTGACGTAAAACTTAAGACAATATAATTGATAATTATAATAATGTTAATTATAATTTTAACAAGCATTTTCTCAACAAAAGCATCCTCCTTAATTTACTTCCTTTCATGTGAATATTATACTTTTATATTTAGAAAGAAATTTAATTATTCAATTAATCTTCTAATCAAATGAATGTGACTAAATATTTATTTATATTCTTTAAATAAGTTCAAGGTTCAATTACATTATAAAATCTTTATGGTTTGCTACAGACTTCATTGAAATTTTTATATTCTATTTCTATTTTTGTTCTGTATATTTATATCCGTCTTAGTTTTACAATGAAATTAAAAACTGTCAAATTATTGAAATGTATATTTGTATAGTATTCATTATTAAAGTTAAATATCATTATTATTTATATTCACAATTCAGCTCATTCTTTTAAAAAAATGATATCATAAAACTTCTTTATTTAACAAATTGATAAAATAAATATTTTAATATTACAATTCAAATGTTACATAATCATAATAATAATAAATATATAAATAATAATAATTTATATTAGTTATTTTATTTTATATTAATTATATCTTTAATTTATATTATACCAGAGTGGGGTGAAAAGTCCTCGGCTTAAATAAGAAAGAACAATTTTTTACTAAAATTATATTTATTTTTCAACAGTCTCCTTGCAAGGCAAATATTTATTACGATATTTAAGTCTTTTAATCCCATCAGTACAGTACGATTTTCAAGACCTTCAAAATATGCATTAGTGACCCATTGAACTTCGTGATTTGACCTGTACTGTTTTCCAGAAAACTACTTTTCAAGTTTTGAAACAATCGATCCCAAAACCAAAGAGTACGGTGGATGACGAAACAATTCATATTTGTAGTTTATGCCGTCTTCTATGTGCAATTATTGAAAAATAAACTTGTTCATTGTCATGATGAAAAAGAATATTTTTCGTTTCTAGATGCAGGTGTTTATTCTTGATCTCTTCGTTCAGTTTGCTCATTAATGATGCATAATATATTCCTGTGCATATTTTCCAAATAACCAATCAATATTAAACTCTGCACTAAAAATATATATGGCCTTAACTTTAACTGGTGTTAGAAAACTTTAACTTTTCTGGTGCATGGAACCTGCTCCTACCCATTGCTTTAATTGCTGTTTTGTTTCAAGGATCTAATAGTCTAACCACGTTTCAGCAACATTAACGAATCAACGTAGAAATTAAAGTGAATTTTGCTGAAATAGCTATCAGCATTACTTTGACAGATTCATTCTTTGATGGATTTGATAATGATAGGCAAACGTGACGCCCATCTGGCAGATAATTTTTTCATCTAAATGTTCTTGTAAAATCTTTCATTTGAAATCTTTAAAATATCAACAAGTTCATGAAACTGCGTTGCGAAAATTTTCAATAACTTCATCAGCTGCTGTTGTATATGGTCTTCCAAAACGTTCATCTCTTCAATTGCTGTGAGATCACACTTAAATCTAACTACCAATTTTTGATTTTTGAAAATGATGGAACAAAGTCATCAGGTCATTTTATTTTTCAATCTTGGTTGTTGGTAGCCTTTCAAAATGAAATACTTAATCAAAAATTATATTGTTCAATTCAAAAAATTGTTACAACAGAATTATGAAATGAAATTAACTGAAAATCATAGTGCAATTAAATAGACTATTGTATTTTTCAACAATAAAATTGTCGTATTATATACACCATATTAATATATATATTATTAATTATATTATATCTTTGATATTACATACAAAAATATTTATTTTACTAGATTTTTCTAAGAAACGATTTTTCTGGTTCATCTAATGAATTTTATGATCTCACGGTTCTCATCATTTTTAACTGAATAACAGACATTTTTATATTTATATTTTTTAAATATCTGAAAACGGTTGGTAAGCCTTCCCTAAAGTATGTTCAGAAAGACAAAAACCGGTTTTATCTGGAATATTTATTAGTAGTTTTTCCAAAAATTATAGTTAATTAATATTTTGATTAATTTAATTTTAATTAATTTTTTATTAAGTAAAATTTTAATCATTAATAATTTTTCTCGGTTAAAAAATAAAAAAATTGCTTAATTAATCTTTTCAATTAAAATCTGATTTAATTTATTACGCAATTAGCATATCTCAAATTTTATGTAGTTCCTATCTTGCTACCAGAAGTCTTAGGAAAGAAACTAAACGCATCTATCTAAAGTAAGTCAGATATTATAAATTTTAAAAACCTTAAAATCATATTATCTATTTGTGACAATCTCGGAACATGTTGAAAATCAAAAAGTTACTTGGTGAAATCATTTCTCACTTTTCGACTCATACTCAAATAGTTTTTATTAAATGAAATTAAGCTGATTGAAATTGACATGTTTTTCAAAGGGAAATAAAATGATTCGAATTTGAAAGAAGTCATTTTCTTAAGCTCGTTTATTTTATCATTTGATTTTATCTTACCTTAAGAGGTCTCTAATCTGTAAAATCCAGTAATCATTTGGTGGAAAGGTCGGTCAGTATTACGCATACTGCGAAATTTCTTATTTACTTTTATGTGATTTTCTTAGCGTAATTTATAAAACTTCGGTGTTTTGTAAAGTGTTTTTTTGAAATAATTTATAAAATTTAGATATTGGTAATTTGTTTATATGGATTAAAAACATGACATTAATAATAAATGTACATAATTTTAAAATAAATTTCTCACTTCATCAATAAAAAATATTTGAAATATTTGAGATTGGTAGTGTGTGCCGAAAAAAAAATACGGCCGACTATGTTCAAAAGAAAATATATAGAGTTCTACAAATGGTTGAGGAATCAAGCTATTGTCCATATGACAAGATGCTTATAAAGTTATCTAGTACTGCAGCTAGTTACTACAATGTCATTAGAGTAAAAAGACTTCCATTTATTTAAACCTATATCTATAATTAAACCTATCTCTATAACACACGCGATTGTCAGTTGAAACTTGAAATTGTGTCAAAATTGAAGATAGAATCAAATTTATAGTTGAATTGAGAAAACTGGAAAGACGAAATTGCTAGATCAAAAATGGTTGACTCGTCAGATATTATTTATTACGCTTTCCTTCAGTAGTTATCGAAGAAATTTATTGAAAGTTTGTCAATATTTATTTTTGCCCACATAGCAAACGAACCAAAAGGAAGGCATTGGAGTCAGACGGAAATAGATAGTTTAAGAACCAGGGATAAAAATAAGAATTGGTTAATATTATTTTGAGTATTAACATATTTTTTTCTATAAAAATATTTAAAATTAATTATGTATGTTAGATTACATAATGAATACTCTATATTTTGGTACATCTTATTAGTATCAATTTGTAGGAAATTTCTTTTAAACTGTTTCTCTAGGAATCAGTAAGTTATTATTAATAATAGCTCTAACGTTTCATAGTGAGACTTTTTCGATACAAGTTTCGCAGGTGTTCTGGATTTTTCTATTAGGTGACAGGAGCCTTCAAAAACCTACTTGAAAAATGTTTCTCATGACCTGGAATTGTTGAATAGCTCCTCAGTGAGTTTTCAAACTGTTGTGTTCAAATCTGGCTTAATCAACAAAATCAAGGTTTTCCTTCTCCTATTTTCTGATTACAAATCTTTCATATAATTGTTGCATAAATATTGAGTATTACCAAAATTAATTGATCAACTTACATGTGGTCTATAAAACTTAGAGGTCTAACTTAAACTGGAAACTGATAAATATCAGCAAAAATGTAAATTGTCGTATAATAATAAAAATAATGACCAAGTAAAAATAATGTTATTTAAGTTTATAAGAAAAAAAATTATATGAACCTGAGTTATTTGAATTTATACTAAAACATATTTTCTTGCCAACGTAATACTAAGTCCAGACATTAATTATATTAATATAATATAATCATATAGCCTTTAAAGAGTATAGATAACTTATTATCTCTGTTAAAGTTTGTAGAAGTCTTCTCTTTCTTCCTGAATTTCACAGTTCAATAATAACCTGAACCTACATATACATCACCGTTCGATGATCATATCATTACATACTTGACATTATATAATTTATTATTTAGATGTATTTGACCTAATATTAATTAACTCAATAAAATAAGAGCAAACAATAAAAACACAACAATCACATAGGTTTCCTATGAGATGCCCAATTGTTGACTTTTAATGTCACGGCGACATGGTTTAATATGTGTAATAAATAGATCAAAAGAGCCGCCACAAATTTTATACATAGTGCAGAGGACTTCGTAAGAAAATATCTACCATATATACAAGACCTGTTACATCTGACTCAGTTTTCCCTTAAAAACTCAATAAATATTTAGTATTGTCACGGCAGCGTGTTAATTAATGTTTGTTTATTTATACTTTTATTTAAACATTATGCAATTCATCAAATATTCTTTTCTTTATATTGGTGTTGTGAAGCCTCTTAGAAAAGAGCAATTTAGTTGAAAAACTAAAGAAATCTTTACGAAACTTCTATTTCATAACTTCATGAACATTATTGTCTCTGATATGTTTAACAATGACAGTCATGTCAGGAAAAGTGGTTATAATTCTGAATGTAACCCTATAAATTTAAATTGAGAACGGAACAGATTTGATCCATTTTTATCAAATTAGTTTTTGAACCTTTGAATAAGACCTTAAGATAAGGAACCAGTTTTTGGTGAAAGATAAATCAGGTATATCGATCTCATTTGACTTTTTGCTCATTCTCCTTGCTTTTTGAATTAGCACTATTCATTTTTATTACAATCGACTGCGATTACAGCAGAATAGTTCATAAAAATATTTTTTGGATAACGGAAAACATTTATATCTGATATTTTACAACGTTCAGTATAAAAATAATACATTTAAAATAAATTATAATAGAAATAATGTATTTTATGTTTTTTATCGCTTACCTCGAATTCGACATTTCAGATGCATTCCTGAGTTGACAAAAACGCTAAGACTGGAACTACGTACAAGGAAAAAAATACCGCTATAGTTTGTGATACAGAACATGATCATTCTGAACAACAAAAAAAATATATAATAATGTGATATCTCTGTCATCACTAGCATCAATCCGTTTTTCTTTTAATGTTGCTTGATAATACTTATTGATTCGACGAAATGTTAATTTATTGAGGACAAGTTACATTTTGAGAAAATTAGCAATGTCCATCACACATTTCTTCATACCTGTCTTTTGAATAAATTTATTAACATTTCCATATATGCGGTAATGCTAACAAGTACTTAGACTCTAACAGATGTAATGAAGATGAACAAAATTTTCATTAACAATAAATATAATAGTACATGTATAGGTCTCATTTCTCGACATAACCGTCGCTTACATCGACTCACTTTTTCCACCAGTCGACAATCCCATTAAGGCCCATTTCAAAATTTGTTTATCCTTCTCCATTAGGAATTTCCTCACATTATCCTTCATATCATCCTTTAAAACGAATGTTTGTCCTCGCACATGTTTCTTCAGATAGTTGAACAACTAGGTACTATATCTGCAATGTAAGGGGGATGGTCCAGCTTTTGCCAATATTTCTTTAAGATGTGAATAGCAGCGCTATTATGGATCAAACAAAGATCCTGGTTCCAAGGCTTGCGTCGGATAGTTTGGGTTTCAAGAAAGAGATTACTGTAGTAATCGGAATTTATGAATTCAGTAAAATCTAGCTTCAAGATGCCTCTCCCAAAAGACGGTCAACATAGCACATTTACGACGCGAAATTCCCAGACGCAAGACTTTAGGTGGCTTCTCATTTTGGAAACCCCTTTCATTTGACTCTCTTTAGAGTAAGGAATGCCGAGACTCAATGACGTCTCGTCTGTAATGGTGATATTCCATTAAAAAATTGGTCCAACAACATCCAGAAGACGAAGATTCCTTTCACAGGCCATTCTTCATCTAGCAATCATCTCAGCTGTTAGAAATCTCTACTCGAACAGGCTCATAGCTGTCGAACTCCAATTTTATCTAGAAGCAGATGAGTGGTTTTTTAACATACATTTAGCACCTCGGACAACTGAGCTTGAGTAATTTTTCTTTCTTTTTTTAAAATTTCTTTCCAATTTTAATGATTTTTTCATTAATTTCGGAAGGTTTTTGACTTTTGGATACTTCATAGACACTTGTACGGCCAGATGAAAAATGGTGAATTCAATTATAGTTGGTCGCCTTACATGGAGCTAATTCACAGTATACACCTTTTAGCTCATTAATATCTTCCTGCTTGATAGATCCCTTCAGTAATAAAAACCAGATCTCACTTCGGAATTCTAAATTTTCAAACAATTATTTTAATTTACCATTTCTAGTGGAAACGAAATTTTAATATTTAAACAAATCATAAATCTCATCCCCATATATGATTATTATTTTTTCTGCAAAATTTTATTTAAATATATTCATTATTTCTGGTAGAGTCTAAGTATTGGTATGTATGCATAATGAATTATGTATAATTTTCAGTATCTTACATATTAAACTGATTTCTTTACTTCTCAAATTTTGTGATGAAATTATTTCTTTTGAATTGGTAATGGAAAAAAGGTTAAAAGTCAATAAAAATTTTTAAATCTGTTCAAAAATGTAAGACAGTCATGATATTTCTATCAATCATTGACAATTTTTAATAATGCAATTCATAAAAATTGGTCACAGTTGATAGTTGATAATTGTTGATAACACATTCGGCTCCCAACAAAAACCTTTTAAACCTGAATCGACTGTATTTTAATAATAATTAGAAATTTTAAAAACAAATGAGGAAATTGACTAAAATATTATTTTTTTTACCTTAATTAAATTTATTTGAAATTAAAGTCAAAAAACAACTCAGAGCAGATATTCTCTGTGTAGGCGAAAATACAAAAGAATCAAGAATCTAAATACAAGTACAAAATATATAACAACAATATGCCCACTATAACAGTCTGGAAATCAATACTGTGGAGCCATTAGTGAGAAAGTGCACATTTTTTTATTTTTAAAATGATTTTTAGTGTACAATAAATTATATTTTCTAACATGAATGAGATATGTATTATCAAAATATTTCACCTCAATAAAATAAGTAATCCTTTATCATTCTGAAACGTTTAATTTGTTTCAATCAATAAAAGATTGAAAGATCAAAAAATTGGTTTAAGGAAGTTATTTTGAGTATTCTACTTAAAATGATTACTGATCCTGTATTTTTAGTTAAAAATCGCACATGAATCTTCATTTATGTTAATTCTTGTGTAGAATCAAGTAATTATGAAATTTATGACCTAGTCAACTTGATTATAATTAAAACTTTTTTTAAAAAAATTCGTTTCCACTTTAAAATTTTTAATGAATGATTATAATTAATTCATTACTTTCTTAAATATAAAAATTAGCTTTAATAATATGATTGCAAACCTTCAATTAAAGGATTTTTAAAAATTTTTCACATTTCATTTACCGAGGTTCACTCTCAACCCTGCCTTTTGGGTATGGTCTAGTACACCTAACAAGTTCTTCTAAGTTTGATCCAAACCTTCCAAAAATACCATTATGTTGTCCATATACACCACTATCCTATCTAGACCATCTAATATTTTCATTAGTAGTTTTTCTTGAATATTACTGGAGATGATGCAATGCAAAAATTGTCTTCTAGTGAAACAATATTGACCTTTTTTAATAGGAACTCTAATGGAACTTGGTAGTATATAGGGAAATTTTTTTGAAGTTTTAAAGACAATTATTTTGACTTTTTCCGAATTTATAATAAAAATTTTAGTCTTTGTAATTGACTTTTTAAATAGTAATTAATTAGTAAAATAATTAGGATTTATTAAACATAACAATAATATAATATTTTATGTTATCAGGAGAAAAGTTTCTACCTTTAGCTAAAAGCTTATTTGGCATGGAGAAACTTCATTCTACACACAGTTGACATTTCATCAAGAATAAATATTCAATAAGTAAAATTGATTCCTTTTGCATGTCCTTTCTCAGCCTGAATAATAATTTTTGCCACAACTGCATAGTTTAACGAAATTTTTCAAAGTTCCTGACAACTTTTGGGTTAGAGATGCTTTCATTTGGTCTCTTTGCAATGAAGCTATCATCTTCAAATATCTGAAAAATTTTTTTGATGGCCAAAAAGTTTTCCCCATTGTTTGTTGTAGCATTGATTATTACTAATATATTATATTACTAATATTAATAATAAAATATAAATCCATTAATATAATTAATTAATTTATGAAAATGGATTTATCTCAATAAATTTTTATCTACTGAGTTTTCTTATTTAGTGAGCTGAATTTTTAGTGCAGATTGACCATTTAGGCCATCAGCCTTAGAACAGAGTTCTGATTTATTTTTTCTTTCTCTTGTCATGCAGAGGGAATTTAATGTGTATCAATAAGTCAGACGTAGACAAAAGAGATGAACTCCAGTTGTAATTTCCAGCAGGTAAAGTAATATGAGTCTCAGAATTTTATCGATGTGTCGAAGATCATTCAAATTACCTTTGATCAATATTAGAGGTGATCAGAATCTAAAGCATCTGACAATCTATCCCATAAAACCAGTGAGATCAACCTAAGATTTTGTCATTCACCACGATAACGTCTCTTTGTCATAAACAGAATCTTGATTAATCACTAAAGATGATGTGATTCAATTCGTCACGCCAATTTTGTCCTTCTTGACACCGCCTATGTGGTGTCAATGGTAAATATTGCTTGAACAGTATGAGCGCATACCAGTACCACTCAATATTCAAAATTTAGTGTTGAGGGACACCTTTTTAAGGTTCAGTTTCCAATTTATCAATTTTTGTGGTCGGCATAAATCTGTTTCTAACAGCAGGGAGATGAAGATGTCTATCTTCACTTTCAATGATACTTTTTTGTTTTGACTGCCCCGAACATTTCATGTCTATTAACTTGTGGAATGATTTTTTCCGAACGTCTGACAATTTCTCTGAAATTTATTCCACCATCATGAAGTTATATTATTCGATCTCTGTCAAATTTTGATAGTTAAAAGAAATGTTTTGTTTTTCAAATTCCAGTTGTATTGGTAAATGTAATATGCGTAATTATCATTCATTATTTACCTATTTAAATGATACGCATACAAAATTGCCATTATTTGAATAAATGAGGTCGATTAAACAACAGATATAATTATTCTAGTGAAATTTATTAAAATAAGGATACATATTTATTAAAAATCAGTTCATATTTAGATGAAAGTAATATATAAAATTTAAGGTTAAATATTTTAACAACCAAAAGAATAATAATAACGGTGACCAAAAAGGAATGATAAATTGTTTAAATACATTATTTTTAAACTAAAAGAATTTAAATTTTAATTATTAATTGATTTAATTTATGCCAAGGTTTTTAATATCTTGCAAAATAAACATACTTTATTTTAGCAAATATTTTCTTTTAGATAATGACGTATGAGAGCTGTGTAGGAAATTTGATAAAAATCCATTATGAAAATGGGAAAACACCCGAAGAAATTTATGAAGCTGTAGCAAAAACGGTACTAAAGTCCACTATTTATAGATGGACTAAACTAATAAAAGAGGGAAAATCATTACTTGCTCGATATTCATCTGGACGTCCAAGAAACGTAAGAACGAAAACATTTATAAAAAAATTAACAGAAACCTTAAAACAAACAAAAAAAAGAAATCAACTAGAAAGTTAGCTTTAAATTTCTAATGTTCAAGAGGAACTATTGGAAATATTATACATAATGACTTGGGATTTAAGGACTACAGGAAAATAAAAGTTCCCTATCTACCTGAGTCCCAAATCAATAGACGAAAGACGTGCTCATGTTGGTTAAGAAAAAGATTTAGTAAACAGGCATTGAACAATATTATGTTTAGTGATGAAAAATCTTTTAATGCAGATGGTCAGTTTAATCCACACAACGACGACGTTTATGCTGTGTCTAGAAAAGATGCAAATTTAAAAGGTGGACTTTTTCCAAAGAGAAAATATCTTTTGAAGGTGATATGGGTTGGACTGATATATCAAAGTCCGACGAAACCTGTATTCTTACCGACAAAAACATCTTTTGATACAAGATTTTATATATCAAATGTACTTCCAATCGTTGCAAAATATGGAAGGGAGCTTATTGGAAGCGATTTCATATATCAGCACGATGGTGCTAGCTGTCACAGAAGCAAAGAAACAATTGCGGCATTCAAAAAGATTGATATTTCAATAATAACTCCAAATCATTGGCCACCCAATTCAACAAATCTTAGTCCTCTTGATTATTTCTTTTGGGATGAAGTATCAAAGAGACTGTAAACAAAAAAATTGGAAAATCGTACAAAACTGATTGAAAAAATTAAAGAAACAATTGCAGAAATTCCATTAAATATGATTCACCAAGCCATCGAGTCCTTTCGACAAAGAGTTTTGGCCATAGATAGGCACAGAGGAGGTTTAATAATAAACTGTTTTAATTAAATAAATTTTGGTTTTATTCTTTATTAAATACTTTTAATTGAGTTAATTTAACATTATGCTGTCTATGCCAAACGTCATTCAAAGAATTATCATTCTTTATTGGCCACCCGTTAATATGCTGGACTTAACAAGTATTTTTTCCTTTTTTTAATTATATTTTTATGAAAAGAACCAATGTATTTAAAAGACTATTTCTGATAAAGAAGAAATCGAAGAAATAAAATCAAAGATCAATAATATATAATATGAAAATTTGTGCATTAAAACGATAAATCTCTGATATAAAAAATCAATATAAATAAAACTATATTGAATATTTTATGATGATTTCTCAAGCGGTGTATATCAAAAGATTAGGAAAATAGTGAAAATAAAAAAATTGAAATGATCAATTGTATAAGATTAACTATTAAAATCAATCAACCATGTACACAGTTATTTATACTTTGTAAACAGAATTTTATTATTATAGATCAATAATGTTTTTGTATCACAGAAAATAATTATTTTAAACACGTTAATAATGAAATTTTTATTCCTATACTATTTTTGGTCTAATTATTATATTTATTTATTTTTTATTTAATCAAAATTTTCATTTAATATCAATTGATTTGTTAATATTTTTTATTAATAATTAATTATTTATAGAACTCTGAAATTTGAGAAAAACTAAAAAACTATGCAAACATATGACAATCAAATCTGACATGAAACGATTTGATAATAAAATATTAAGAGATCATAAAATGATCTGCATAATAATTATATAATGAAAATATGTACTGTATTAGTTTGTACTTTTATTCTTAATGATCAAAGGGAATAATTGTTATTTCTTGCTGATAGTTTCATTAAGTTTAATAAAAATTAATTTTAAAAAAATATTCATATTCTTTAATATATTTCACTAATTTACAGAGCTTGAACTGAGGATTTTAAATGAATTTTAAAAAATAATAATTTTATTATTAATTGTTAATTAATTTATTCAGTAGGAAAATTTTTTAATAGTAATGGATACATCTGTTATTTTAATTAGAAAATATTAAAGAAAATTCAACCTGAAAATAAATTTAAACAATAACATTTTTTATAAAATACAAAATTCTTGGTTATTATTTATATTTACGATGGACCAAGAAACTTTTCACTGATTCAGAAATAACAGATTCATCATGTACTAAATAATTTACACATTATTTATTTTTTTTTACTAAAGTATGATTTTAATTTTAAATTACTGAAATTCCAATAACAAGAGTAAATGTCTTTCATAAATCTGAGCAAGGGACTTATATTGAGATCTGTAGACATATTATGACTGTAAATGTACTGTTTGATATTATTTTATTAAGAATTTTATTTCAAAGATGACGATGGCGTAAACAAGTCAGTACAGACAATAATCGATATTATTTGTTTACTAAAATTATTTTATTCAGTAAAATGTTAATGTAGTAACATATACCATTTGCGATGCATGTTGAAAACAGATTCATAGATAAATACAATATAAAAAATGCTAGTCATAGATAAATTTTAAAACGCCTTTGAAGTGAAAACAGTAAACCTGTAGTCAGAACTCTATAGTGCTAAGTTAAATATTGTTTATTTAAAAAAATATTTGTTTTAAAATTAATAACATGCCTGTTCTAAAAAAACATTTCATTTAGTACAACCTAATCATATCCTGTTAGCAGTAGTATTTTATAAATCAAGAAATAAATAAAATCACAACATACTATTAAACCAATGGAGTAAATATTGTTTGTTATTTTTATCATTTAATAAAAGAAATTATTATCTTAGAATAAATTAATAACTCACGATATTTTTGTGAAATCCTACAGTAAAAAATTGATTCTATAAATTCTTAAGAATTTCATTTTTGAAAATTTTTCCTAACTTTTCAATAGAAATAAATTTTTGTTTTGATTTTACAAAAGTGGTTAAATTAAATGGAAATATTCCCAACTCAACGAATATCAATTATATCAATCAATTAATTATATACACGAGGGTGGGGTGAAAAGTTCTCGGCCTAACAAAGAAAAACTTATTGAAAAAAATTATATTTATTTTTTTCAACATATTCTCCTTGCAATTCAATACATTTATTCCAACGATATATAAGTCTTTTAATACCAAAATACGGTTGCCATGACTTTTCCTGCTGAAGGAACAACTTTTGCTTTCTTTGGTGCACTGGAACTTGCTTCTACCCATTGCTTTGACTGTTGTTTTGTTTCTAGGGTATGATATTGTACCCGTGTTTCATCAACAGTAACGAATCGCCGTAGAAATTCATTTGGATTCGACTGAAACATCTGTAGGTATTGAATTGACAGATTCATTCTTTGACGATTTTGATCAATGGTTAGCAAACACGGCATCCATCTTGCAGATAGTTTTTTCATATTTAAATGGTGATGTAAAATGTATCAAACGCGTTCCTCTGAAATCTTCACAATATCAGCAAGTTCATGAATCTTTATACGACGATCATCCAGAA